>JAKCPI010003849.1:0-72501 GCA_023213315.1 Euborellia annulipes | reverse complement strand
AATTAAATAGAAAAAAAAAAAATTTACCAAAAATCCGCCGGTTGCAATACAAAGGAAGCTGGAAATAATTGAAATGATAATATCCGGATTATTTAGTGGCCCGCCACGGGCACTAATCGGAATAAAAAGCCCAAGGAGAAGAACAGTTGTGGACATGACGTAAATACAAGAGATGATATATGAGAGATTATAACCCAAGAACCAGTAGAGTCCTTAAAAAAAAGATATCTGTCATTAAATATACATTGAGATTAGCCTAATAAAAGAATTTGATTTTCGGTTTAACTGCGGTTTATTTGTAAAAATTACAACTTTTCGGCCACTCATTCTGTGCCCTTCTTCTTCAGGTACAATTCAATAAAGATTACAAAGGTTGTTACATCTATGACAATCTCATTTGAATTAGTTGAGGAAACAAGATGGCTGCCGCATCTACGATATGAACAGGGGGGGGGGAGGGGGTCAAACTCAGTTTGTTTACATTTTTCCCATTCCAAGAGAGTGACGTCATGGAGCTCCTCCTTTTGTAAAATATCTTTCGGGACAAACCATTTATAAATATTTATATACAGCATATTATTAATAAAGCAGTGTAAATACCAGGGACTAAATTAATTTTGTCAGAAACTATAGGCCCTACAATTTGCAAACAAAACAAAATGAATGTGAACTAGGTTATGTGAAGTCAACATCGCTGCCAAATAAAGACCTTGGATATGTGCGCCATCTGCATAACAAGAACGATCGCAGCGCCTCTTCACGTGTCAGATCTGACATGTGAAGAGGCGCTGCGATCGTTCTTGTTATGCAGATGGCGCGCATATCGAGATGCGGCAGCCATCTTGTTTCCTCAACTAATTCAGATGAGATTGTCCCAGATGTCACAACCTTTGTAATCTTATCTGAATTGTACCTGAAGATGGCCACAGAATGAGTGGCCGAAGCCTTGTAACTTTTACAAATAAACCCCAGTTAAACAGAAAATCAAATTCTTATATTAATGATAACAACTGTGAAAGCCTAAACTCCAAAATGAGATTAGCCTAACATCTTACCTTTTGTCTTGAACAAGGAGATTGCCACAAGAACCAACGCAGGCAACCAAATAATAATCATAAATATAAATGAAGTGCGGATTCTTAGAATGGATAATAAAAGCAGAACCACCGTCCAGATAATTTGTTGAGCAACAGAGTGATATTGAGCGTCGGCCAAGGCATTTGGTCGTTCCTAAAAAAACAAACAAACGTTTCTTTCTTTCCATTTCGCCTAGGGAATTTTTTTCTTACCTGTCTTTTCCTATTAAAATAACTGACGATGCATGGAAGTATTGTCAAGACGGCGATCGTGGGTAGATAATAGTTAAGGAATAGAATCCAAGTCATTGAATACCAGCTGAGAGGTTTGCCAACTGCGTCAAGGATAATAGCAATGACGACACAAAGCAAAATGGCAAGCACCCAAGTGACAAGTTGAACAACAATCGCGACAACTAAATCGCACAATTTTTGTGCCCAGCTGCCATTTTGAACTCGAAGGAATAAGAAAACTGAGATGAGTGAAATCAACACCCAGAGAGCGTTCACCACGTAGCCGATTGTCTATAGAAAAAATTAGAAAGATTGCCATAAAGGAAAAAAAATTTATTTATTTTAAATGATGTTTCATATTATATTTAAAAAATAAAACTTGCTTTAAAATAGTCTTACCGCCGTGTATGCGATCATAAAAAGTCCCAGGATATCAAAGTAGACCATATGGCCCTCCGCCTCGTCTCCAGCATCATCCAATTGATGTGCATTGGCCAGGGCCTTTGTCAAAGCTAAAATATTATCACCAGCATGTTGATAAGAGCCATCGGGGATGGCTGCCATGGAATCGTATCTAAAAAAGAAGAAGAAATGAGATTGTTTGGAGTGGCTATGGAAATTCATAAATAGGAGAAAAGACCAGCGCCTGTTTATCCATTATTTATTTGCAAAATTTTGGGTTGCAAAATGCCACACATCATCAGTGCAGAAGGTAATGAAATATATAGTTTCTGCACTGATGTTGGGTGGCATTTTGCAACCCGAAATGTTTGCAAATAAATAATGGATAAACAGGCGCTGGTCTTTTTCTCCTATTTATCAAAAAAAGAAGTAAATCAAGACCAAGATATGATGATATCCCCGGTGGCCATGGGACATTTGACTCACCAACAAATATTATCTTGTCGTACCGAAGGGTTAATTAAATAACATTCGAGATCTATAGATTTGAATATTCAATAATACCAAAGGTCAAGAGTTCCCATCCCGTTTCAAGCAGGACTTTCGGGCCTTCGGTAATCGAAAGTTGTGTACTGTGCTGTTACACCAGATTTTTTGTGTGTAGTAGTTTCCTATAACTTGACCTTGTGCGTTTTAAATTGTATTTTGAATGCTGTTATTAAATGATTTCACAATAGGCCCCTGGCAACTCTACGAGGAGAGGGAGTTGCTATGAGATCCCGTCCTGTGGAAGGGACGTAAAGAAGGTCGGTGCTGAGGGAGTCCCTCCTCAAACTAGGACATCATCCAAAGCATAGAAGAGGTTGGATAAAAGGAACCAGAAACCAGTTCACTAGCTAGAAATGAACGCAGGAGGAGGAGTTAGAGATAGGAAATGATGTAACTTCACGGGGTGTCGGTAGATGGCTACGGCCAGAGGCCGATGGGGTTTGAGGTGTGTCTTCGAGCACTCAAGCACCTCGGGTAAATAAACGGGGATCCCGATAGCAATTTCAAATAATAATAATATTTAATGACAGTTGATTAGAAATTGTTGAATTGTAATTAATAAGCACTTACTTTGTATGATAAACATAACCATTCATGGCGAATGCAAAGTCAAGACCGGGGACTTTGCCAAAATCTCTAAATACACGGAAATCCGTGTCAGATGGAATGAGACCACTTTGAAAGATCTCTTCGCCGGAGACAACGCCAAATGGATGATAAACTGAACGAACATAGGCCTAAATAACAAAAACATAGAGTAATTAATAGGCAAATACAAAATGAAGGAGAATTTACTTGCCTTAACAAGCCATGGATTGTGGGGACCAGTTTGAAAAAGAATCTCTCGACCTCCTGCTCCTGCAGCTTCCAGGTTAATAAAAGCGCCGACATCTTTTGCCCATTGATGTTGAGAGATGAAGAGATGCGCGGCCTGAAGGGGATTCTCTTCTGCGCCATTGAAGAGGAAGATAACATCATGATTAAGAAATTGTTTCGATGTTGCCAATATATAAAGTGTCTGTTAGACAAAAAAAGAAAAGAAAAATCATTCTACTTCGATAAAACAAAACCTTGAAGACGAAATGAAACTTTTTCTCAATTTCTTTTAACAATCAATAATATTAAGTGACGGAATTTCCATTCCACAAGCACGAATTAAGTTCTTTGTACTCAAGAGGAGACTTTGTTAGTAGGGGGGCTTTAATCAGGACTGAAGGGAGAACATTTTTCTTTAAAGCAAAAATCGAACCCTAGTTGTATAGCGAGGGCCCCTGGGAGCCTAGAGCCTTATGTATAATGGTATATAGTGAAATAATTTTGATTGTAAATCATATGTACCAAGTTTTATTTTACCTTTTCGGTCATTAAAATTATTTCACTATATACCATATAGTATTTCATATCAAGGCTCTAGCTCACAGGTGGAGATTTAATTGTGGCGCTCGCTGTACGTTCCTTAGATTAATAATTCTCAGCTTTATTAGATTAGCCATTATCAAAGAGCAGCCATAACCAGGAGAGGAAATATTGAAATCCCCATGAATACAAAATAAACAAATTAAGATAACGTTAAAATTTTAAATACTCTTAAGAATTATTTATATAAAGGATAAGATGAACCTCTATAAATCGTAGACGTACTTCATTCAATCCTATGCAATAGAAATCTGGGGGTGGAGGAAGTTTGAAGAGATGGCAAGAGTTTTGGGAGTGTGGATCAAAATACCCCTAGTTATATGTGGAAGATGGAAGCGTGAAAACGAGAAACTTTGGCATGATGGTGAGGTGTAGCTTGAAGACTGTGAGATGTGGGAATGCAGGAGAGACCTGTAAGGTGGAAAATACATGTAGAACAGGAGCTCCAGCTAAACTAGGGAAGAAGAGAGAACTCACTTCGATCATGATTGCACAGTTGATGCCATCATCGCTGGCCCCGGGACTCGTGGGTACAGAATCAAAATGGCAATTGACCAGCACCGCTTTTTCGCTTATTCTCTTTGGAGAGACCAGACGAACAACGATATTCTGAATATTCTCATAGCAATTAGAGAACGGATGTGGTTTGAACTCCAAATAGTAGCAGCCGCTTCCTTTTTGAATGTCAACATTCACTTGTTGTCCCCTTGCCATGCTTTTGATCATGTCCAATTCAGATTTAATATAATGAACAGCCAAGTGTTCGTTTTCGTAAGAGCCAACGATTCGAGGTCCTAAACTTGTCAATTTTCTCAAATGTTCAATTGCACGCTCGCTGATGAACTCATTTGGATGATTTGTAATATCTTTTAGAGTCAATGGTGTTGGTAGAGAAAATTGAGCGAGATGAATTAATAAATAGAGGACCAATCCTAAAATGATGAATGTAGGAAGTAATAAACACGAAATGGTTTTGTTCGAGGGATTTTCATGTGTCTTTGGCTCTGGAGGCTCCTCCACTTGAAGTTCTTCATTAGCCAACGACTTTTCTTTACTAATAGATCTCAAACGTAGCATTTGTGCCCTATTCTGAGAAAAAAAATCAAATCAAATTAAAATCATTCTTATATAAAGAGATATCAGAAAACATAAACAGCCTTTTGTTCAGAATACAAATGAATTTGAAAATAGTGAAATTTTCAGTGTATTTAAAAAAACAAAATTTGTTATTTTCTGATAGAGGCTCATTTGTTTTTTTGTTTAAATAAAAATAAGGATCGTTTTAAAAATAATATGAAATGTCACTGAATGACAGTGACAGCTAACAGCTGAGTGGTTTTTTGAAATTTTCTTTTTTGAGTTGATTAATTGACCTTTGCAAGATTTAAATTTTCTATAGCCACGGACATTACCTTTTTAATAAAATTATTAAAAACAAAAACGAGTTTGACAAACTATAATAAAAAAAAATAAAAATTTTAATATATACTCACCATGATTAAAAAAGAGAATAAAATTAATTTTCTTATGCAACTTTTCCTTATCAAATTCCTTGATCAAAGTACACATTTGAGGATTATTTTATTTAAAATTATCTTGATATTATTTACCGGACATTTGAGATTAAAAAATTAAATTCTTTAAAAAAAAAAGACAGTTTGATCCAGGGATTAAAGAGAAAATAAAAACACTATCTATTTTTCATTAGAAACAATTTTTATTAAATTAATAATATAAATGATTGTTATATATTTATTATATAATTATGTATTTATAATATTTAAATTAACAAAGAAGAAGAAATGAAATATTTAAAAAATATATTTCAATGGTCCCTGTTGTTACCCAAAGTTGGTTTTTTTGTTGTTCAACAGTTGGCAAATCAAAGTTTGATATTTTGGCCGCTAGAGTTCTATCTGTCAACGAAATGTCAAAATCTTTTTTTTTTATTAACTCAAATTGAAAAAACACTTATTATCTATAATTATAAAAACAGTCATATTATCCATCTGTGGTAATATTTTTATGCTCTCCATTCATAGTAGAAAAATTTTGCAAGAAGGAATGTTTTTATAATTAAAATAAATTCATAAATATGGCCCCTACAGGTAATTAACTTTTTTGTTTAATAATCATTTAAAAGTTATCTTTTTAATGTAACAAATAATATGGTTCATTTATAATTAATAATAATCACAACAGATAACAATAAATAAATAGAGCTATTTATTAAACAACGAGACAACAATACATTTAACAAGACAACAATCAATATTTAATTCAAATGATTTGTTCTGACAACACAAGTGATATTTTTAATTATACATACATTAAACCTTTTATTTTACCTCATTTATTGATTTTTTTATATGGTGATTGATCGATAATACATATTTTAATTTAGTGAATGGGTGAGGCTTAAAATACAAGCTGAATTTATCAAGATAATAATGCATTGTTTTAAGGAGTTATTTTTTACTCCAAAATGTAAAACAGGAAGTAATAATATTGGAGCTGATAAAATGAGAGGTACGTCTCACAAAAGAACTTCTTATTTGCATTTGCATTTGCAATGGGATAAAAGAACACACAGCTTGCTTTCAAGAGAAATTAAAAATTTCATTTTTGATAATCATTTTGCAATTGAATATGCACAAATCACTAAATTATAAATTTTTTAAGGTCTTTTTCGACATCCGAGATCCCCGTCCCGATTTTTTTCAATTTTGATTTAAATTAAAAGATTTTTACAATAAATGACTAACGTGAATAGAATAAGAAAATTGTCATTGTTTAAGGCACTTAAAATACAATATTTTAAATTTCTATAATACCGATATGATTAGCATTAAAACCAGAAATCGAAATAAAATTCTACGAATTTCAAACCTAGATTCAATTTATATATAAATTGGTTTAATAAGAAACGAAGAATTTAAAATTGAAATAAAACACGATCACTTTGGCCAAATATGGTGCATATTGTATTTATTAGAAGATATATTCCAAGATTTCAACAATATATCGTTCAAATGATCTACGCTTGTTAATCCGGACACAATGAATCTGTGCTGAATCCTTCGAATGTTATTAGCCTAAAGTTCATCAAAAAAGTCTTGGATTTGTTGGCTGAACAAATTTTCAGCCTAATAAATCCATTTCTATACGAAATCTGCTTATTTAGGGCCCCTCTACTCTGTCTTTACATTTTTGGCAGAAGCTAGACCACCCAGTATAAATAAGATCCCATTAGGGTAATATTATTTTGGGATTTCAGTGCGAGGTTTAGATCCCCCCCCCCAGACTTGGAAACACGAATTCAATAAAATCCCTAACGTCTATTCCATATTCACCAGCATTTAGCTTTGCTACCCCGATTTGAACTCGCACCTTAACAAAGGAATTAATTTTTAAAATTTCATTTAATTTAGGCTACATCATCAAAATTTAAATCATTTTTTTGTTTTTAGATTCAGCAAACGTTGCCGATAATAAATCGCAAGTGGTGCCTGCATATTTTGGAATCTCAACATTTTTTGCAAGAATTCACGCAGGAGAGACCTGCGGCAGCAATGGACTCCCTCTCACGCCCAATTCAATCACAATCCTAGGCAGGGCTCAACGACTCAAAGCTCTCAGCCATTCGAACCTCTGCACTTATTTTGATATAGTTCGTGGGAAACATGGTTAGTTACGTAAAGTTATCTTAACACATCTGGTTAACGAACATGGAATGATGGATGCTGCATCATCACTTTTTGAATATAATAATTAAATGATTAATTAAGATGTTGTTTATTTTTTTAGAGCGTATCATCATCGTTAGCGAATGGCATGAGCGATCGTTGGCTTCAGTCACTTTGAATAATTATCAAGTGAAAAGAATTGCAAATCAAACTCTAGCAGCTCTCGTCTATTTAAATAATTTTAATATAACAGTGAGGAATCTCAGTGCAGAGAATATTTTACTCAATTCACAAGGCAACGTTCGACTCTATAATTATGGCCTGTTTTATATGACAGGCGGTGGAGGTGACGTCACCTTCCCTTTGGGGTATGTCACCACGTAGCACGTCTATTCATTTTGTTGGTCGTCATCATTTTTTCGTTTTTGTTTTTCAGTGAGGCAAAATATCTGGCGCCTGAGGTGATCGCTGCCGGGCCAAGATCGAATGCATTTTGGCCGAAAGCTGACGTTTGGTCCCTTGGTGTGATTCTAATAGAGGCCGCCTTCGGGAAAAGACTCTGGGCTGATCAATCGCCTTCATTTATCCTCCAGAGATTGTTATTATTGATTCGAGGCAAAAGTGAATTTACAAATCCTTTGGAATTTTTTATTAATGAATTGAATGCATCCGATGCAGTCAAACATCTCGATGCACAGGTGATAAATGCATTTATTCTTTAAAGTCCAATTTCAAAACAATGAATCGATAATATTGGTGTGAATCTGATTGTGACGTCTGATGTTTATATTTATATGAGATGTATTGTTGCTTGAATAATTAATACTTTACCTCTATATATAGCCCTCGGGGCTTGGTGTAGAGGTTAGCGTGCTAACCTCATATACCAAACGTCGCGGGTTCGGACCCCAGGCAGTCCGATGATTTTATTTAAGCCAATTGGATACCAAATGGCTTAAATAAGAATGCCTGGACCCCAAATAAATATATATTATTAAATAACGGTTAACGTAAAAGTCTTAAATGGCCTAAGTTGCCGAAAAGACGTAAATGTGTGTGTGAATTGAGTGTGAATGAGAATAAAGTGTGAATGTTAAAAAAAAAAAAAAAAAAAAAAAAAACCTCTATATATGTTAATCTCTATATATATAGAGAGAGAGTATTGGATTCATGTGAAAAATTCGATGTCGATATATTGATGGATATACACGTTTTGAGGTTCCCTGAATCCAAACAAGTGGTTTCCTCGACATGGTCTGTCTGTCTCTGTTCAATTTTAAGCATGAAGGAATTGTGCTATGACCCTGAAATTTTGTATTCAAGTTAGACACCTCCCTGGAGCGTGAAAATAAGCTTTTAAACAAAATCGACCAAAGAGTACATACTATTTTACTGATGTACTTTTTCAGTTTTTTTTTTTCGATTTTCTCAAAATTCGCCTTAGCGATTTTGATTAAAATTCATAAATCAATTATTTTTAAATGTATATTCTCATTTTGCCCTCAAAATTGTTTGAAGCACACTCGAGGTCACCCACCCGAGGTTTCAGTGCGGTTGACATTGCTTAACCCAAAATCGAATTTTGTAATTGGAGTACTTAAATATAAAAAGGGCATTAATTGAAATTGTTTTTTTTTTTTAGCTTAAAGAATTAATAGAGCTCTGTCTAACGAAATCACCAACACAAAGACCAACTCCTGAAGCGTTACTTAATCATCCCTCAGCTCAACTTTTATTGATTGATGAATCTACTCAAAATATACGAAAAGAGGAGCCAAAGTGAGTCAATCGAGATAATATTTAACTTCCAACCAGTATGCATATAATTTAATTTTGTCAAAAACATTTAATGTAAATTATTAAAATTTTATAATTTCGCTTCAATAATAAATAGATTAAGAGAAGGGATGGAGAGACGCAGCCAAATAAACAAAATCTTCAATATCCGGGAACTTTTCGGTTCCAAATTCAGTTCTTTAATCAACAAATGTGAAGTTCAGAGTATATCGAATAATTTAGTATACAGGGGAGGGGGAAGGCCGGTTCAGAGAGAGATTTAAGGGGTAATCCCTCTCTACCTAATGAATAAATTATCAAGAATTTTTGAAATGTTTTATAGCTGTCTGTTGAATAATATTGGTGGAAAATAAAGAGAAGTCTGTTAGCGGCCCTGGTCTCTCTATAATTGAGAGTTCTCTCTTTAAGAGATTAAAGATTGAAGAATATTTTCGGTATTGGAGGTCGTTTAATCCCCTAGATCTGTATTTCCCAACTTGATTGATAGTCCACGCACCCCAAGTTCGTTGGGACTGACAATACCAAACATAAAGACACCCTACCTAAAGTTGCGTGGAATGGAGTCAGCCTAGGAAAAAAAAAACGAAATTTATTGCCGCCCTCCGGTAACAATCTTTTTATACATTCAAATCAAATTTTTAGATAGGCCTGCGGAAATCTATATACTTACATGCAAAACCTTTTACATTATTGTCAGTATATCAATCCTTATTATAGCAAATCTTAATTTTTTCACATTTTTTTTTGCCACTTCGATGAAATCATGCCGAAACCTTTTGTCGAGAGATTAAACTTCATTTTTTCCGCATTCGTTATTATTACCTAAATATCTCGCGGCACCCTGAGACTTATTCTGTCGACCCCCGACACCGAACCAATTCCCTAGATTTTTATTTACTTTGATTGACTCCATTCCACTTAACTTTTGTTAATACTGACAGCCAATATAATAACTAAATATAAAGAATTACCTACAAGAGGTCGGCGAAGTGCCTGACAAGAAGAAAGTGAAACATCATCTAGCAAGATTATTATAAACCTTTTGATGGGTCGACCAGAAGAAAAAGGCTGTTGAACGCCCGCCATTAGAACAAGAACTTATTTTGTTGACGTAATAATTAAAAAAAAAATTTAATTATTTTAGAGAACTCGTCTTATGTCGTCCTGCACAAGAACTTTATTATTTGTGGCAATTGGCTGGAGGCGATGTCATCGGCGAATTACGACGACAAGGAATGGTAAATGTTCTTTTTTTTTTTTTTTCTTTGTTTAATTTCACTTGTTTATTTGAATTTGTTTAATTGAATTTAAAGGTGCGCTCACGTCCGCCAGTTCTCTCACTCCCTCGTCTTGTCTCTTTAGAGGGACATGCATTCGGTGTGACAAGAGATCGGGCAACGCTTTTAGATCGAAGAGTGGTGCCTGTTACGCTTAAAGGATTGCTTGATCGTTTGAGAACTCTTCCACCCACCACTTTCTATCCAACTATAACTGAAGCAGCAGCTGGAAATGAGTTGAAAAACCAACAGGTAACTCTGAATAATTACAAATTTCAAGTGAGTGCCTGGCTGATGGTCTCTCGTCTCACAGAAAAGATTATAGGTGGATTGAGTCCATCTTTTTGAATAATCTATATATAAATATAATAGTGGTGTGTCCGTCTGTCACGCTCTGTTTGGCCAACTTCCCGTTGGAATTTTGAAACGAAATTTTGCAGTCTTATAGAGGACGTTATGGTTACTCGGGTCCCGAAATTCCTATAACTTTTTGAGTTATTAATTCATAAAGGTCTCGCACCGGAATCCCGGGTTCGCTTCCCGCCCCAAGCGAGAAAAATTTATTTCATTTGATTTGACTACAATTCATTTGAAATAAATAGGGATGGGGTCTAAATGGCCTTAGATGCCGAAAAAGACCTTTAAAAAAAAAAAAAAAAAAAAAATTCCTAAAGGCACGATTTCTTCCATAGGAAATGTATAAAGAAATATTTATCTATTCTTTGCAGTTGTGTATTTTATGAATGTAAAGAAATCCTCAAGTAGGCACTGGATTGGAATACGTAGTAAGCTTATTCAAGCACCTTATCATCTCTTAAAACTAAGTTTTGTATAAAAAATATCTCTGATAGCCATTCAAATTTCTAAACAGAATTTTGTAGAACACTGACCTTGGCATTTGAGGAAATTTGTGAAGTTTCATGTGTGAGATTTCAAGAACGTCCATGACGAATCTCGCTGAGGCCGACCGCCAGTTATATTGGCTTCCGAATTCACCAAACAGAAAGAAACTTTCACTAGTCAATGGTCTACAAATTTGTGTTCAAACTTGAATGAATTTATTTTAGGAATAGTAGAATTTGAGGTTAGGTTACCTTATTTGTATTTGTTATCCAAGTTTTCCATCCACGCATATTGTTGTTGCTGCTGCTGAATTGTTGATTGCAGTGATTAATTGTTCCATCGTCTTAGTAATAGAGGCAACAAAATTAAAAGAACTTTTTAACCTTTTTAACATTTATTTCGATACATGAATACAATAAGATAAACAACCAACAATGGATGACGTCATCCTCGTGACAATCCAGGTGGCGCAGACGCTTCCAGGAGGCTTAGATATATCACTATACAAAACCTAGTTATAAGACAAGGTAATAATGTAGAAAAATAGGAAAATAAAATGTCGATTATATATAAAATGTAAGTAAAATAAGTTGGATCTTTTTTTTTTCTAACTTATTTTTCAACCCTCTCTGTTTTTAAGGAGAACAATTTACTTCCGTTGGTAATCCGTGAACGCGACATTGAATATCAACTGCAACGAGTGGTGATGTGCCGACGTCTTCTTGATGGACAGCCCTATCTTCGAAAAGAATTAGCCAAGGCAGCCTCAATTGATGCCCCGCCTCTCTATCGGGCTGCTATTTGGGCATCCCTTTTGAACGTCACGATCGGCGGTGGACTTCCTGATATGATTTATCAAGCGCTTGATAAAGACACGCCTACACACACCGACCGGCAAATTGAAGTGAGCCATACATATATACATACATCAAGAAGGCTACGTTTTTCTCGGTGCATCTCTCACGATTAAACTTTCTTTATCAGGATAGGTGAAAAGAAGAAGAAAATTCGCAGCTAGTTGTATTTCATTATTTTTATTCCCATTAATGCGTGCAGTCTACTAAGGCTTTCGCTGTTCTACTGCGCTACTATTGCATCTCGGCGCCATCATTCGCTCCCTGAGCCTAATCCACTGGGATAGGTAAAAGTTTCCCAGTGGTGATTAACACTGAGAAGTGCAATAACTCTATTATAAATTAAAATTAAAAAAATTATATTGACGTTTCGATCCCGGTTGGAATCAACCTAAGAACTAATGTCCACAACAAGAGATAAAGAGATTAGTATCGGGAAAACATTATCAATTATAAATTTTTTTTTACATCTTAGAATCAAACAAACAAGAACTAAAAGACCCAGCTGGTTCAAATTTCGACAGGAGCCTCAGCTGATAGTTGCCTGCTGACAGGAGCAGTGTTGCCATTTCAGTTGAGAGGCGGAAAATTCAAAAAAATCACCTGCCCTCGTATAAAACAAAATTTTTTTCCTCTTCTCTAATGATTGTTATGTTAAATTGCAGGTGGACATCCCGCGATGCCATCAATACGACGAATTGTTATCTTCGAGCGCAGGTCACAGAAAATTAAAGAGAGTTTTAAAAGCCTGGGTCGTTGCTCACCCTCAATATGTTTACTGGCAGGTAAAAGACAAATTGTATTTTATTATATTAGGTGGAGAAACTGCCGCCACTTCCCAGCCATCTCCAAGACCACCTCTAATTGAGCTTTTTGTATCAGTTATTGGGAGTTTCCTTCCCCAACTTTTGAGGCAATTTGAACTCGAACCTGAAATCCCTTATTAAAAAAAAAAATATTTTTTCTCCTGAAACAGTTCAAGTAGTCTTCAATAAAATTTAATGAAAATATTCGTCTTTTTAACTCGAAAAGTCGCCCTCGGGGCTTGGTGTAGAGGTTAGCATGCTAACCTCGTATACCAAACGTCGCGGGTTCGGACCCCAGGCAGTCCGATGATTTTATTTAAGCCATTTGGATACCAAATGGCTTAAATAAGAATGCCTGGACCCCATATATGTATATTAAATCAATAACGGATATCGTAAATGTCTTATATGGCCTGAGTTGCCGAAAAGACAGTGTGAATGTTTAAAAAAAAAAGAAAAACTCTAAAAAGTCAGTCCCCTGGCACGTGCTAGTTCAAAAAGTGAACATTTAAATGCAAATTTAGATTTATATCAATTATTATAAGATACTTTATTAACAGGAACAGGTAAATGAAGGCAGCCAGCAAAGAACAAAAACTTTATTTAAATATAGTCGACGTTTCGGGAACGCATCGCTCCCATCTTCAGGACCTACGGTCTTTACAAGTATTTTTAAAAAACAAAACATGACAAAAGACTCGATAAATTGTTAATGTTGTATCAATCTAAACAACATTATGTCATGTTTTGTTTTTTAAAAAATACTTGTAAAGATTAATTGTAATTTGCCTGTCTAACACCGAATAAATTGTTCGATGACCGTAGGTCCTGAAGATGGGAGCGATGCGTTCCCGAATCGTCGACGATATTTAAATAAAGTTTTTATGCTGACTGCCTACATCGACCTGTTCCTGTTAATTATCACTCAGCCATTAATTTCTTCTTTTCGATACTTTATTAAGCGTTGTCAAGTCACGCGAATCTCGATCCGAGCGTCAGTCCCTTGGCTTATGTTAAATTTGAAAAAATATTATACACTGTTGATAAAATAATTATATGTTTTATATAAGTTTAGGGTGTAAACATGGCATTGGTGCCCAAATACCGAGCGTAATCTATCTTTTATTGTCATTTTTGTGTCGAAAATCAGCATGTTAACACTCAATTCGTCAGTAAGTAATATTTTGGAAATTTATTAATAATTATCTCAACAATATAATGTCTTTTCATTGTTATATTTAATATATAAAAGAAAAAAAAAGTATTCCATATCAATCAGCAGATTTTTTGTGTTTTATATCAAAAACGTCAGTCCCCTGGATGTTTTTCAACAGTAAAGCTAAGAGGCCGTAAATCAAAGTTATAATGAAATTGACTTAATATTATTTATTTTGTTGTCTTTTCGAAATCGCACTTATCCTCATCTTCATTATCAGGAATAATATCAAAAAATTAAATTTTGACCGAATTCATTTCTCATTTTTCAAAAAAAAAGGATTTTGGTTTATTTAAGGTAAACAAATATATGTTAAATAAGTTTTTATTGGTTGTTAACATCATAAAAAAACAACGTGTTCGGAACATAAATCATTTTTGCAAAATGAAAATCCTGCATTGAAATATTGTAAAAATAATTTTATGCTTTTACATTAAATATAAATTTATTTAGGACATATTTCATTAAAAAATATTATTAATTATAAGCATTTGAAACAATATTCCGTGCTTAACTCAATTTTGAATTTTTTTGGCCTTTGACACACATTTGCATAACGGGGTCCTTTTATGATAAAGAAACAAACTTGTTCTTTTTTTTTCTTTTAGGGCCTGGACTCTCTCTGCGCTCCGTTCCTTTATCTCAATTTCAACAACGAAGCGTGCGCTTACGCCTGTTTGGCTGCCTTTATTGACAAATACCTGCACTGTGTTTTTCTCAAAGATAATTCCGTTGTGATCCGAGAATATTTAGCCAAATTCTTTCATCTGATTGCTTATCATGATCCAGAATTGGCCAGTCATCTTGATGCTATTCAATTCCATGTAAGAAATTTTGAAAGCTCATATTCACTTCTCTTGTATGTAATATAAATAAATTATTTTTTGTTCTTTTCTTTTGCAGCCTGAGTTGTTTGCTATTCCCTGGTTTCTTACAATGTTCTCTCATGTATTGCCTCTACATAAAATCGTTCATCTTTGGGATAAGGTACGTTAGATATTTATAACTGTGATGTAATAAATAAAGGACACTATAAAAGTTCAAATTTACGTTTCGATCATTTTGAATTTTGTGTTAAGGTGCGCGTCTCGAAAAGCCGTTAGAAGACGTTCAGTAACGTTCTCTGGCGTTAGTTTTTCCCATAGGGGTACAAGGGATTTATTCCATTTCATTTGAAAGATTGCAGCTAATTAATTAAGGGTAAAAAATTAATTATTTTTTAACACAATGATTACTAATTTAATTATCTATAAGTCATAGAGCGAATTTTTTAAAAATATCTTTTATTTAATGCGATTAATCTAAAAAAAATTTTATTTTTTCGAAAATCAAAAAAAGGCTTTCTATAAGTTGTAGACATTTTAAATAGCTTTAATTAAAAAAAAAATTTGAGGTCGATAGCTTCAAAATTGTGGCCGGTGGAATCTCCCAAAATTAGCACCCCGAGACGCGCACCTTCCTTGAGCAGAGTGATCCCGCCCAGGCTTAGAGAGTTAATTTCTTCCATTCTTTTTTTCAGTTACTTTTGGGCGACGCTTCGTTCCCGTTGCACGTGGGTTTTGCAGTAGTTGCCCAACTCAGAGACACTCTTCTCGCATCCGGCTTCAATGAATGCATCCTTCTCTTCAGTGATTTGCCTGAACTTGATATGGCTGCCGTCGTTAGAGCATCCTCTGACACTTATAGAGATACGCCGCCATCGATCACTTACAGAGAATATCAGGTTTCTTTTTATTATTCAATTGGTGTGCTCTGGATGAATTGTGAATTGGGAGCAGTACAGTTCTTCTACACAGCTCATTGTCACTTTTGTACACACCTGACTTTGTCAAACTATGGTCGTTTGTGCTCTGTTGCGTTACACAACTCTATGTGCGCCTTGGCTAAACATTCTCAAATTCATTTATTTAAATATGTACTTATAGTAATTTTAAAATAGTTTTATATATGTGTTTGATTAATACTCCATTTTTCTGTTGTGTTAAAGTGATGAATAGTAAAGAATAAAACAACAGAGTATAGAAAAATATCTTTAATTTATTCTTTTGGCGATCGATTTCGTCCAAAGGACATCTTCCGCCAGTATATATATACTATTTTATATTTTAATAACGCTGGCCGGAGATTTCCTTTGACAATTCATCGTCAAAAGAATAAATTAAAGATATTTTTCTATACTCTTTGTTTTATTATTCACTATTGATAGTTTTATATATTTAAAAGAGAAAACTTGACAAGATAATGCGGAAGAAGGCCGAAATGCAGATAGAAGAGGAAATGAAATGAAAGACTTGTTTTTCGTCCCGGAATTATTTTAATTTCTCATGTCGACGTTTCGGAGACTAAACGTCACCCATCTTCAGGACCTATATTACAATCAATTCATATATTCAAAAAAAAAAAAAATTTGATTGAATTGATGTGAATTAAGGAATTTTTTTGATAATATGAATTGATTGTAATATAGGTCCTGAAGATGGATGACGTTTAGTCCCCGAAACGCTGACAAGGGAAATTAAAATAATTCGAGCCGATTGACAAGATAATTGTAATTCTTAGTAAATGATCTATTCTTAGCAGGATTGTAGGCTGGTTATTGAAGAAAAAATAATAAAATTAATTTTTCTTTTAAAATATCGTATAACGGACTCCAAGCGAGCAAAAAGATTGCAGAAACGATGAATGGCCCAAGATTGCTGGGGAATATATTCCTAAAGATTTTTTTCTCTCCGATCATACATACATGATTAAAAAAGACCAAGCAAACAAACCATTGTAAGCACGTATAACAAAAGCAACAACAACAACATCAAGAGCCAGAGGAAGACGCGGATTAACAATCACCTCCAACAAGCAGCGAAACGAGAAAAGCGCTGGCGTGCAGCAGACGCATTACGGCCATTAAATTCTCCTTAATAGCGAAAATTAGAGACAAACAACGCTGGATGAGTTTTTTTTTTTTTTTTTTTAACATTAATTCCTTTTCGTTTCTATTTTGTTTCAAATTTTTTAATAAATAAAACGTAATATTTTGTTTCTTCTTCAAAAGACCTATTTTAATCTAACTTAATGATACTGTAATTTAAGAAACATGAAATATCTTATAAATTTTTAACACAAATACAAATAATTTTAATACAATGTAAATAAAATAATAGGTAAATAAAAGAATAGCAGCTAAAATTATTTCATTTATTGACCCACTAGGCTGACGTTTCGGTCTTGGTCAAGACCATCCTCAGAGCTTGCGGGTTGTCAATATAGGCATACAAACAATAACTCAATTATATATTCCATGAACATTTGGTTAGAGATATTTACATACTAATTTTAAATATCTCTAACCAAATGTTCATGGAATATATAATTGAGTTATTGTTTGTATGCCTATATTGACAACCCGCAAGCTCTGAGGATGGTCTTGACCAAGACCGAAACGTCAGCCTAGTGGGTCAATAAATGAAATAATTTTAGCTGCTATTCTTTTATTTACCTATTAAAGATTATCCAGCTATAAAATCCACATTTGTAAATAAAATAAAGAGAAATATGTCGATTTTCAATTTGAGGGACAAATCAACATAATCTCGATATGTTTTGTTGAATATTAATTACAAATTTTGATTTTCAATAACAATAGACAGAGAAAATCAATGAAGTCAGTGGCTGTTTTTCTATAGACAGGAGAAGGAGCAGGTGCAGCCAAAAAATAAAAGCCTCCGATTTAATACAATTCAATGAGACGTTTCGGGTGAATTTTATTTACCCATCTTCAGTCCTTCAAAATTGTTAAAAGTCCCGGAGTTGGACAATAGGGCAATACATATAAATTGATGTATCATATGTCCTGGCGATGTGGGTCATCGTATTGTCCAACTCCGGGACTTTTAACAATTTTGAAGGACTGAAGATGGGTAAATAAAATTCACCCGAAACGTCTCATTGAATTGTATTAACTCGGAGGCTTTTATTTTTTGGCTGCACCTCCTCCTTCTCCTGTCTATAGAAAAACAGCCACCGACTTCATTGATTTTCTCTGGCTATTGTTATAAAATCAAAATTTGTAATTAATATTCAACAAAACATATCGAGATTATGTTGATTTGTCCCTCAAATCGACATATTTCTCTTTATTTTATTTACATTGTATTAAAATGATTTGTAGAAGAAACAAAATGTGACGTTTTCATTAACGCGTAGTGTATTTTACATATATATAAAGTCACGATGTGATCACATTTAGCGGCAGACACGATTATTTCCAAACATGATGTCTTTTTACTTTCTCTTACCTATGTATATATGTAATATATATATATAGAGAGAAAGTATTGGATTCATGTCAAAAATTCGATGTCGAGATTTTGATGGATTTTCACGTTTTGAGGTTCCCTGAATCCAAAAAAGTGGTTTTCGCGACATGGTCTGTCTGTGTGTGTGTCTGTCTGTGTGTGTGTGTGTGTTCAATTTTAAGCATGAAGGAATTGAGCTATGAGGATGAAATTTTATATTTAAGTTAAACACCCCCGGGACCGACAAAATAAGCTTTTAATCAAAATCGGCCAAAGAGTACTAGTACTTTACTGATGTACTTTTTCAGTTTTTTTCGATTTTCTCAAAATTCGCTCTAACGATTTTGATTAAAATTCAAAAATCAATTATTTTTTAGATACTCTTTCAAATGTATATTCTCGTTTTGCCCTCAAAATTGTTTGAAGCACACTTTACTCTTGTACTTCATAGGAAAGATAGGAGAAATGGTTGCCATGGTAACCAAATATAAATATTTTCCCATATATATAATTTTTTCATCTGAATTCAAATATTCCCTACTGCCGGGAACTAAATACATGTCGACACAAAAAATCTGGTGTGACAAGCACAGTACACAACTTTCGATTACCGAAGGTAAGAGAAAGTTGTGTGCTGTGCGCCAGTCACACCAGATTTTTTTTCCTTTATTTTAGAGCAATAATGGAAGCGCGCCACTTTTAGAGCCGACTGTTTCTCTAGCTGAACTACAAGCTGAATTATGTCCACGAATCAGCGTAACAGATCTGATATGCCTTCATAAAGAGGATAAATGCCTTGTTGTTGACGTCCGAATAAGTGAAGACTATTCTCGAGGAACTGTCCCGGTAATTCATTTCATTCCTTGTGCGCTAGCCTACAAAAATCTCGACGGTGAATTCTTTTGTTTCAGAGTGCAATTAATCTCACATATTCGTCAATCGACCTAGCTACGTCAGTGTTGCCTCCAAATGCCGAAGGCGAAGCGATTCGAGCAGCCGTCGAGCAGAGTAAAGTGATTGTCGTCCTGGGACCCCGGGGGCCTCACGCAGCCACCGTGAGCAACATTTTGCTTATTACCCTTGTCGACAAGGTTTTCTTCACAAGAAATCTGATTAGTGAATCTAGTGCATTTTTTCATTCTGAATTCAGATATGTAGTTAGAATTTTTCCATCAGGCACAGATTTAGAGATATAGAGAAAAATAGATTTTAGTCGAAAATGTGCTCTAAAACGGCTTTTATTTAGAATGTTCAAATTATTTTTAACGCCGCACCCCGTCAAATTATGCAGATAGTTAGAATACATATAAATTTATAAGTTTCATTCCAATCGGAGGTCATTTAGACGTGCCTCAAACGGCTTAAAGTTTCGAAAAATCGAAATTTTCAAGATTTTTTTTGCTTTGGTCACCCCTAATACAATTTTAGATACCCCTGAATGCAAAACACATATATGTACGATATTCTATAGTTCTTTGGCTTTCTAAAAATCATTCATTCATAAAAATCTGTTAATTATTAACGAAATTATTAATAAAAACGTCAGCAAAGAAAAAACACAAGTACACTCACTGGACGAAAAAAAATGGACCTCTTGTTCTTTTAGAAGTATAAAGAAAGATATGAGATTCAAAAAATATTTTTTTTTAATAATCTCTATATATATAATATATAATAAAGTTAGTGCCCGTGACTCGATGCTCAGAGAGGATACATTAGCTTCTCGTAGATAGGGTTCGCTTTTTAATTCAATTGAAGTCCATTTTTTTCGACCAGTGAGTGTACTGGTGTTTTTTCTTTGCTGACGTTTTCGTTAATAATTAGCAGATTTTTACGAATGAGTGATTTTTAGAAAGCCAAAGAACTATAGAATATCGTACATATATGTGTTTTGCATTCAGGGGTATCTAAAATTGTATTAGGGGTGACCAAAGCAAAAAAAATCTTGAAAATTTCGATTTTTTTAAACTTTAAGCCGTTTGCGGCACGTCTAAATGACCTCCGATTGGAATGAAACTTAAAATTTATATGTATTCTAAATATCTGAATAATTTGACGGGGTGTGTCCCGTTAAAAATAATTTGAACATTCTAAATAAAAGCCGTTTTAGAGCACATTTTCTACTAAAATATATTTTTCTCTATATCTCTAAAACTGTGCCTGATGGGGAAAAACTGAATTGATATTTGAATTCAGCATGAAAAATACTTCTAGAATTTCATATCTTTATTCTTGTGAAAGAAAAAAAGTTCATTTTTGTCGACTAGTGTAATTAATTCCATGAATAGAAATTTCATATAATAAAAATTATCTTTTTCAGTTGGCTCGTTGGTTGGTTCTTTGTCACGTGCCTCGAGTTAGTGTGCTGCATCAAGGAGTGGCCTCGTTGCGTCATACTAATCTATTAGTTGTACCTCGGTAGCCATTCTTTCATATTAATACAAAATGACCAAAGATGTACTAAATATCTCATAATAATTTATTTACTTAAAAAAAGCATTCCATTGTTAATTGTTAGCGAGGTGAGTAGCTGAATCAATATGGAGTAGAAAAATAAAAGGCTATGTTTATTTCTTTATTAAAGAACCCACAGCGACGTTTCGGTCCACTATTCATTTATTTACTGGTACTTCTCAAACTCCCAACAGGGTTTCCCAGTTACAGGGAGAGTACATTATATCCATCGTACAAAAAAATAAACAAATGAAGTGAAAATATCCAATACAAAATAAATATTCATTATTAATTTCTCTATACCGAAAGTTCTCACTCCCTTGTCGCATATTCGGAGATCATTTTAAAGACGGGAGAGTGTTCCCGAGATAGAAGAGGGAGCCGGACCTGGTACTCTAAAGCCAATTTTGGCTAGTGAATCACCACAGTCCCAGCTATCGCCCAGCAGGTCACAGAAATTTCTAAAAATGAAATTGGGACCTTACAAGCGAAGTTTTCATGGTCTTTAAATTGTTAAAATTTTCTTTTAATGAAACCCAAAAGTCTGAAGGCTTTATTAACTATAGAGGCAACATGCTCGACAATCTATCTATGCGACCATCTTCATGGCTAGAGTTCAGTCAATAGAAAAATTCTTTGACAGACATTTCATAAAATTCATTACGATCTATCAGATATAATGCATTCTGATATTGACATTATATCTGATAGATCTTAATGAATTTTATGAAATGTCTGTCAAAGAATTTTTCTATTGACTGAACTCTAGCCATGAAGATGGTCGCATAGTCGACCGAAACGTCGCTGTGGGTTCTTTAATAAAGAAATAAACATAGCCTTTTATTTTTCTACTCCATTTTTAATTGTGAATTTTTCCCTTGGTACGGCAACAACTACTGTACAGTGCGGGACAATATTAAGTCCCACCCATGAGTTTTCTACTTGTGATTATTTCATTGTTTTTAAAAAAAATATATATTTTTTTAATGGAATCTTTTATGATTCAAACAAGTAGTGGGTGGGACTTAATATTGTCCCGCACTGTACATTCTACCACAATGGAACGTCACTTTGATATTCGTCTAGGGCTTGAAGCTCTATTTATATATTTATTTTATATACTGTTAATAAAATATTCAAAAGAGATAAATTTCATTCGTTGCTTCCCTGAGTCTGTTTCCCTTTTATTCAACCCAATCCAAAGAAGAACCTCCTAAATGAGAAAGGATTTCTTGAAATATACTGTACAATTTCTTTTCAGGATTTTCAGTTTTCTATACAGGGCATTCGTGAACAAAGCCAGGTCCAGTGGCGTAGTGAGCTTAACTCGCGCCCGGGGCACAATATCTTTTTAGCGCCCCCCCCCCCCCCCCATTCGGAAACGATATATTATATGTAAAATATACAAAATTATTATATTACACTGGTACAGTGCGCGCAACAATTAAGTCCTCACTTGATAGCTTTAGCCTTAAGTACATATATGGTAAAGTGAAATAATTTTAATGACCGAAAAGGTAAAACGTAAAATCTGGTACAGATTATTTTATTTTACCTTTTAACATTTAGAATTATTTCACCATTTACCATATACTTAAGGCTAAAGCTATCAGGTGGGGACTTAATTGTGGCGCTCACTGTACCAAATTTAAAATATATTTTCCAGAAATCAATTAAAAATAAAAATTATCCAGCAATTTTTTTGTTTTGCACCATTTGGCGCCCCTTTGTGAGTAGCGCCCGGGGCATGATGACCCCCCTTGCACCCCCCCTCGCTACGCCACTGTGTAAGATTCAGGATTTAGTGCTGATTTTAATGCACTATTCACTATTTCTATATATTGAATAGTTTTTTTATTATTTTGAAAAGAAAAAAAAAATTCATCTGTCAAAATTGATTAAAATCTATTTTTTATTATTTTTAGGACATTCCTTGGCCGAAAATGGATTGTTTTAGTTAGAATATTTTATATTTTAATTTATTCAATCGATATCAAGCCCTAAATGTGTTTATTTAATTAAAAAACAATAAATTAGAAAATATTGGCGGGAGTTGACGTTCGAAGTCGTGAGTGTCATCAACAAACCCTCATTTTATATGGGCGTAGCTAAATAGAAAAATTCCTATGGCTTTATAATTGATTCTTAGAAAACATTCCCCCTTTTTTAGTATTTTATAATTGATTCAAGAGACCAGTTTTGCATTTTGCCTCAAATCGGTGAATAAATAAGAGAGATTTAGCGATTTTTTGAAAAGCAATCTCGCGCGAGACGAAAGGCTTAGACAAGAGTTACGCAAGTCTCCCTGGCTGCTCCTGGCGCCGATCGAATTGGAAAAAAAATTTGATGCTCTTCCATTAGTTGAAATAATTGGCAAATTGATTGATTTCATCTGTTTATACTCAAATTTTATAAAATTTAATTCTAAAAATGGCTATAAAATCTTATAATGTTGCTAAATTAAGGGATCTTAGAAATTTTTACTTCAATTCAATCAATCATCCTTTTTACTCTCATCTGATTGGCTAATCGGATGGTGAGATATAATGAAAAAATAAATGTTTAAATATTAAATTTTAGCTTCATCTAAGTAATCTCTAGGAAATTCTAAACTCATTACAAAAAATCCGATGCAAATTGAAGAAGCGGTTTGCGAGTTAGAGACATTTGAAGATTCGAACGTTTTATTTCTTTTCTCTTTTAATTATTTGGACCTCTTAATTCGAACAAAGGAGGGGCGGAGCCTCTCTGCTGCCCCCCCCCTCCCCTCCTCTCTGTTTGTTGCTCTTGACCAAGGCGCGCGCCCATCCCCTTTTCTAAGAAAATAAAATAATAAATTAAAATTATATCTTCGGACAGATTAAAAACAATTTTAAAGACTCGTAGAAAAAAAATTTAGCATGATGGTCACACAAATTTCTCTTAACTTTGGCTGTGCTTGTCACACCAGATTTTTTTTAAACACTCACACTTTTTTCTCATTCACACTCACACACACATTCACACAGTCTTTTCGGCAAATTAGGCCATTTAAGACTTTGACGATAATCGTTAATTATTAATATATCTATTGGGGGTTGGGCATTTCTATTTAAGCCAAGTGGCGTTAAATAAAAACATCGGACTGCCTGGGGACCGAACCCGCGACGTTCGGTATAGAAGGGAGGCACGCTACCAACTAGACCAAGCCCGTAGGCTTTTGTGTCGAGATCTATGGTCGAGATATATTTCAAGATGTAAACTTTATAAACAAACATGGGCGTAGCCAGGGGGAGGCAGGGAGGGGCCATTGCCCCCCCCTGGCTTGTCCTAAAAATTAAAAAAACAAACAAATATATATTTTTCCCATTGGGAATTTTTTTTTTTAACGCTCCAATCCACTACAATAATTTAATTTTTTTTTATTTAAATAAATAATTAATAATCTATGTATATATTAATTGCAAACCCTCCCCTCTCGCCCTAACGAGGGGTTGCCCCCCCTAACAAGATGTCTGCCTACGCCCATGTAAACAAAGGAAAATATTTATATTTTGTTACCAAAGCAACCATTTCTCCTATCTTTCCTAAATATAGTTATACAGTATAGTTGTACAGTATATTGAAATATACAATGAATGAAAAGGATAAGGAAAAAGACACAATCCTCTTATATAGAAAGAAGTAGGGGAAAGTAAAAATTTTAAGTTAATTTAGCAACATTATAAGATTTTATAGTCATTTTTACTTTCTCTTACCTATGTATATATGTAATATATATATAGAAAGAAAGTATTGGATTCATGTCAAAAATTCGATGTCGAGATTTTGATGGATCTTCACGTTTTGGGGTCCCCTGAATCCAAAAAAGTGGTTTTCGCGACATGGTCTGTCTGTGTGTGTGTGTGTCTGTGTGTGTGTGTGTGTGTGTGTGTTCAATTTTAAGCATGAAGGAATTGAGCTAGGAGATTGAAATGTTATATTTAAGTTAAACACCCCCCGGGACCGTTAAAATAAGCTTTTAATCAAAATCGGCCAAAGAGTACTAGTACTTTACTGATGTACTTTTTCAGTTTTTTTCGATTTTCTCAAAATTCGCTCTAACGATTTTGATTAAAATTCAAAAATCAATTATTTTTTAGATGCTCTTTCAAATGTATATTCTCGTTTTGCCCTCAAAATTGTTTGAAGCACACTTTACTCTTGTGCTTCATAGGAAAGATAGGAGAAATGGTTGCCATGGTAACAAAATATAAATATTTTCCCATACTTATAAATTTTACATCTGAATTCAAATATTCCCTACTGCCGGGAACTAAATACATGTCGACACAAAAAATCTGGTGTGACAAGCACAGTACACAACTTTCGATTACCGAAGGTAAGAGAAAGTTGTGTGCTGTGCGACAGTCACACCAGATTTTTAAAATTAAATTTTATAAAATTTGAGTATAAACAGATGAAATCAATCAATTTGACAATTATTTCAACTAATGGAAGAGCATCAAATTTTTTTTCCAATTCGATCGGCGCCCAGCGACCAGCCAGGGAGACTCGCGTAACTCTTCTCTAAGCCTTTCGTCTAGCGCCAGATCGCTTTTCAAAAAATCGCTATATCTCTCTTATTCATTCAAGGATTTGAGGCAAAATGCAAAACTGGTCTCTTGAATTAATTATAAAGCCATAGGAATTTTTCTATTTAGCTACGCCCACATAAAATGAGGGTTTGTTGATGACACTCACGACTTCGAATGTCAACTCCCGCCAATATTTTCTAATTTATTGTTTTTTAATTAAATAAACACATTTAGGGCTTGATGTCGATTGAATAAATTAAAATATAAAATATTCTAACTAAAACAATCCATTTTCGGCCAAGGAATGTCCTAAAAATAATAAAAAATAGATTTTAATCAATTTTGACAGATGAATTTTTTTTTTCTTTTCAAAATAATAAAAAAACTATTCAACATATAGAAATAGTGAATAGTGCATTAGAATCAGCACTAAATCCTGAATCTTACACATTTATGCCAATTACTAGTTTGCTCTATTTTATAAGAGAGAGTCACATCTATGTTTGCTTGAATTTTCGTAAATTTGCTAAAAACTAAAAAAGATATAAATTTGGTGTTTATTGATTCGTTATCTGCATTAAATACAGAATTTATTCGATATCTTAAATATCTTCTACCTTTTATGTTTAATGATATTAAGCCTTCTCAAATTTTGTATCGTTTTTTGAGTATAACTCGAAAAATAATTGAGATACAAAAATAACAAAAGTAGATTCTTAATCAGTGGCGTAGTTAGCTTAACTCGCGCCCGGGGCACAATATCTTTTTAGCCCCCCCCCCCGCCCCCCGCATTCGAAAACCATAACATTATACAGGGGCGTATATAGAAATTTTTTTGGGAGGGCCCGAACTCAAAAATTTTCTTGCGGGAATTTTTCCCCCTTCCTGCGGAAAAATTTTATTTTTTTTGCGGAACCAAATTTTTCCGACACGCGGAAAATTTTTTTAATTTTTTTCCCGAACATTAAAATTATTTTTTGTTTTGCGAATTTGCTTGGCGCCCCTTTGTGAGTAGCGCCCGGGGCATGATGACCCCCCTTGCCCCCCTCTCGCTACGCCACTGGCCAGGTCGTCGTTATCTAATTCCACCCGTGTGTCTGTGTCTCTGTGTGTCTGTGTGTCTGTGAACAAAATATCTCAAGAACGAAAAGAGCTAGGAAGTTGAAATTTTATATTTAAGTTAGGCACCCCCCATGGGACGTGACACGAAGCTTTTGAACAAAATCGACCAAAAAGTACTAGTACTTTACTGATGTACTTTTTTAGTTTTTTTTCGATTTTCTCAAAATTTGCTCCAACGATTTTTTTTTAAATTCAAAAATCAATTATTTTTTAGATTCTCTATAAAATGTATATTCTCATTTTGTGATTGAAATCTTCTGAAGACCACTTTACTCTTGTACTCCATAGAAAAGATAGGAGAAATGGTTGCCATGGTAACAAAATATAAATATTTTCCCATACTTATAAATTTTACATCTTGAATTCAATTGTACCCTACTGTCGGAAACTAAATATATGTCGACACAAAAAGAAAGATTTACTAAAAAAAAATCTGGTGTGACAAGCACAGTACACAACTTTCGATTATCGAAGGTAAGAGAAAGTTGTGTGCTGTGCGCCAGTCACACCAGATTTTTTTTTAGTAAATCTTTCTTTAATTGCCGCCCCCTGATATCTGCCGCCCGGGGCACACGCACCCTCTGCCCCCCTCTAGATCCGGCCCTGCTCCTGTTAGACCATATTTTGAATACAATTTTTACTTTCTCTTACCTATGTACAGTGGCGTACCGAGGAGGGGGCGAGGGGGGCGGTCCGCCCCAGGCCCCGTCCGGGATAGGCCCCCATATATTTATAAAAAAAAAAATTTAATGAAAATTTTCCTTTGAAAGGCCCCGGGGCCCTCAGGGCTCAAGTAAAAATGGGAAAATTTAGATAAAAAAAAAGAAAATTTAATAAAAATTTCTCTTTGAGAGGCCCCGGGGCCTTCAGGGCTCAAGTAAAAATGGGAAAATTTAGATGAAAAAAAAGAAAATTTAATAAAAATTTCTCTTTGAGGGGCCCCGGGGCCCTTGGGGCTCAAGTAAAAACAAAATTTAATGAAAATTTCTCTTTGAGAGGCCCGGGGCCCTCAGGGCTCAAGTAAAAACAAAATTTAATGAAAATTTCTCTTTGAGAGGCCCCGGGGCCTTCAAGGTTCAAGTAAAAATGGGAAAATTTAGATAAAAAAAAAAGAAAATTTAATAAAAATTTCTCTTTGAGAGGCCCCGGGGCCCTTGGGGCTCAAGTAAAAACAAAATTTAATGAAAATTTCCCTTTGAAAGGCCCCGGGGCCCTTGGGGTTCAGGGATATACGGTATTTTAAAAATATTTTTGTGTATGGAGGAGAGGGATATTTAAAGATGACCACCCCCCTCCAAGAAAAAAAAATTCAATATAAGGCCCCCCTCTTCTAGTTCCGCCCCAGGCCCCCCAACTTCCTCGGTACGCCTCTGCCTATGTATATATGTAATATATATATAGAGAGAAAGTATTGGATTCATGTCAAAAATTCGATGTCGAGATTTTGATGGATCTTTACGTTTTGAGGTCCCCTGAATCCAAAAAAGTGGTTTTCGCGACATGGTCTGTCTGTGTGTGTTTTCTGTGTGTGTGTGTGTGTGCACTGAAAAAGCAATATATTTATAGTTAATAGATTTTATTTAATGCAAAGAAATCCTTGACATAATAATGGCGAAATAAAAAGTCGGTTCAATACTAATATTTGATATTTTTTTATTAAATATAATATATGGCTAGCTAAAATATAGATATATTAATAGTTAAGATGCCTCTATTTGAATCAGTTACAATAATTTTATTCCCATATCCCTTTTGCAAAAGCGGCTCAACCCTAGATATATTAATAGTTAAGATGCCAATATTTAAACCGAGCATCACTAAAGTTTATTATTAAGATAATGATATTTGAATTAAATGGTCGAATCCTCAAATTTAATAATACAGTACTTATATAAAATATTTATTTATTTTAGTCAAAATTTTTTTATTTTAAGAAAAATCTACATATTTTTGGATAGAAGAATAATATATTAATATCGAACAGAAGCTATATTAAAATTAAAAACTTGAGTAGTTAAGTTAAATATTCAATAGGTTATATTAAAAAATTAAAAATTTCAATGAATTACTAAACTATATGAAGGAACTTTTGTGGTTATTATTATTATTACGGGAGGTTTTAATTATAGACCACATTAGTATTAATTATTTATTAAAAATAAATATTGTAAAACGTCCCAACTGCTTATTCTGCAGTCGTTTTCAAGTCCTGTGCACTTGAAAATGAATGCAGAATAATCAGTTGGGACGTTTTACAATATTTATTTTTAATTAATAATTAATACTAATGTGGTCTATAATTAAAACCTCCCGTAATATCTGAAGGAAGTAATTTAAAACAATAAGTTTACATTTATTATAATTTTTTATTATTATGGATTAAATTATATAATACAATTTTAATTACATACCAGTAATTATACAATAATATCGCAGAAATGAAGAGGAAGGAATGCAGTCAGAAAGAAAAGCTTTAATATCAAATCAAACTCCTTTATAACAAATGGTTTCTGCCAATTTTTGGGGCATTTTTTATAAAGGAGTTTGATTTGATATTAAAGGTTTTCTTTCTGGATGCATTCCTTCCTCTTCATTTCTGCGATTTAATTATACAAAGATATTTATTGTTTTGAAAATAGTACGTAATAATAATATCACATAAATAAC
Source organism: Euborellia annulipes (assembly GCA_023213315.1). Taxonomy (NCBI): domain Eukaryota; kingdom Metazoa; phylum Arthropoda; class Insecta; order Dermaptera; family Anisolabididae; genus Euborellia; species Euborellia annulipes. Next base: position 43,254 of record JAKCPI010003849.1, on the reverse strand, counting down.
TTTGGCACTGTGTTGAAAGTTCTTTTTTAACTTCATATATTGTTAAAATTGCTCGTCCTATTGCATTTTCTTCTAAAACTTGTTTTAAAGTGATATGATTTTTTTCAAAAACCGTAGCTTTTTTTGCAGGTGGTTCCCAACTGAAATCGCTTTCATCAAATTCTAATAATTCATATTTGCTATCTATTTCTTTTTTGTTTACATCTTTTAATTCTTCTACTGCAGATAAAATTGGTGAAATACTTGTTATGACAAGCGGTGATGAATTAGAAGTTGAAGATTCCAAAGAAACAGTATTAGCAGCAATCTGTAATTTAGAGAATTGATTTAAAATTAAAAGTTTCAGTTGTATGCACTCACATTTTTTATATTCATATGTACAAAAAAAAATCGGTTATTATATTTTTGTAAAAATTGGAAAATAATTAAAAAGTGAAATTGATTTAATAGTAATTATAGTTTTGTATACCAGTATAATTATATGGTATGTTAGCGAGGCGAATAGCTGAATCAGTATGTAGTAGAAAATAAAAGGTCGAGCAGCTATGTTAATTTCTTTATTTAAGAACCCACAGCGACGTTTCGGTCGACTATGCGACTATCTTCATGAATGTCTTTCAAAGAACTTGAGAGGTTTTTCTTTTGACTGAACTCTAGCCATGAAGATAGTCGCATAGTCGACCGAAACGTCGCTGTGGGTTCTTAAATAAAGAAATTAACATAGCTGCTCGAACTTTTATTTTCTACTAAAATTATATGATGTCCAGTTTATTACATTTTATTTAAAAATAAATATTTATTTAAAAATAAATATTAACAAGTGCCTATAAAATTTCCAGAAATTTTTAAATAAAATAATTTTATTTAAAATAACCTTGCAACGTAATTATTTATTTTTTAAAATATTAATTAATTTAAATTTATATCTAAAAAAAGCTGACTAAATTTTTAAAATGGTTGTATTAAATGTCTATGATGATATGAGTATACTAAATAATTTGTAATAAAATTTAAATATATGTGACCGTCCACTTGAAAAGTTACCAAATCTATACTGGGCTAAATTTTCAGGAGAGCCGATTAGAAAAAGTTTTTTTTTATTATTGATTTCGATTCTCTAGTTCTTCATCTTATATGATGAAATATTCGATCCATCAGAATATATTTATTTTATTTAAAAAATATGAAAAAACAAGACTTTAAACTCATTTTTCTCAAAACTAGGTTTAAAAATTCATATCTTCCAAACAAAAAATGATACAAACATTCTAAAAATGCCGACTTGCTGGGCAGGGTGTGTTCCGTACAGAAAGCATAAAAACTCTATTTGGACCCCGGTGAAGATTTGGTACCTTTTCATGAGGACATATATATATCTCAGATAGATAATTGAATATGTTAGCTTATCAAAAAAAAAGTAAAAATATTGAAGAATGGAAAACATACATACCGTATTCATAATACTTCTTTCGAAGAATCAACCTTAACCCCACTTTTGGGAATATCGTTTCGAGTTCTTTTTCACTGTTTAAAAGAGCATAAAGAATGCTTAGGCTTGTAATCCCATTTTCTGTAGAAAATAAATTCAAAATTAGATAAGAAATTTAGAAAAAGTCACCGCTATATAGATAGCTAATAATTAATGCCGCTAATACAACAGTATTCAGTTGATATGAATTTTTACTTACCATTTAAGGTTTCGCTAATATTTGATAGTCCCCAATCTTCTAGAAGATCATCAAATTCCATCCTATTGTTTGATGAGATTGTGCCTATTATAAATAAGCGGGAAATGCACAGTTGAGATATAAAATAATAATATATTGATGAAAGCGTATAGATCATGTAAAAATGGCTGCTCTGGAAATAACTGCTTTCCGACCATGTTTCCGGCTGCTTCAAACTAGTAGAGGAAGGGAGCTGGAAGGAGGTTTTTTGTTTTAATTTCACTTTTCTCTGTTAGGGGCGCACTTGTCACTTTTAAATAAATTTGATATCTTAACTATTAATATATTGATACTTGCGAGAAATTTTAGTAAATTTACTATCAAAAAATATTGTTTTGGATTAAACCGCAGCTTTTATTTAAACCAAACAAAATGTATGTTTTATTTTAAGTGACATTTAATTAAATAGAATAAATTACTCAAATAAATTTTTTGCTTATATTAAATACTTTAAAATTTTGTCACTATTAATAATATGTCGACGTATATTTATTATAAATAAAATATCTTTAATACAAATATATTTTACTAAAAATGCCCAACTCTTTCAATATATTAATATTAAAGAAATTTTTTTTACTGTGTGTGTGTGTGTGTGTGTGTGTTCAATTTTAAGCATGAAGTAATTGAGCTACGAGGTTGAAATTTTATATTTAAGTTAAACACCCCCGGGACCGGAAAAATAAGCTTTTAATCAAAATCGGCCAAAGAGTATTAGTACTTTACTGATGTACTTTTTCAGTTTTTTTTCGATTTTCTCAAAATTCGCTCTAACGATTTTGATTAAAATTCAAAAATCAATTATTTTTTAGATGCTCTTTCAAATGTATATTCTCGTTTTGCTCTCAAAATTGTTTGAAGCACACTTTACTCTTGTGCTTCATAGAGAAGATAGGAGAAATGGTTGCCATGGTAACAAAATATAAATATTTTCCCATGTTTATAAATTTGACATCTTTAATTCTAATATATTGGCGGAAACTAAATATATGTCGACACAAAAAATCTGGTGTGACAAGCACAGAACACAACTTTCGATTACCGAAGGTAAGAGAAAGTTGTGTGCTGTGCGACAGTCACACCAGATTTTTTTTTTTATTTAAGCTGGGATGACCTCGGGTTTAAAAATACAAATTTATTAAAAAATAAATTAAAAAGTATGAAGAAATAAATTAATAATAATCATTATATAAATATTAACAATTAATTAAATTTGTTAATATATAGTCTTATAGTCAAAATACATTAAAAAATATTATATTTTCTAAATTAAGTACAAATTTCAAGATCAATTAGTCCACAGATTAATACTATTATAATACTGAAAAACGAAATTCGTAGCGCCCCACAGTGGTTCCAAATCCCGAAAACGTGGCCAAAAGTCCAAAAATAAAGATTAAATTCGGGGACTTTTAAGCCCCTAAATAGTTTTATTAATATATTTACGGTTAGGAACGACCGTTTTTAAGAGTCATATGCACTTATCTGGCTCTCAAAATCTATTTGAATCTAAGCGTTTTTGACAACAATCGGGAGCTCTCTCCGAACGCAAATAAGCATCCTTTTCTATCGCTCTCCATTTCCTTGTGCTTTTGGTTATTTTAATTTCGTCAAATGGAATCAATGACTGAAAGTAAGTAAATTTCAACAATGTAAAAAAAATGCAATAAATTTTGATAGTTAAATAATAGGAGCATTTCAAATAACGCCTTATTTTTTTCCATTTCGGAAATCGCAAAAATTCAAAAGTCAAAAGTGGAAAAGTCCCACGACATCCCACTCTCAAACCACTTTTCCTGCCTTATGTAATCCTTCTTCATTAATAATATTAAAAAATTAGCTGCACAGACTTGCACATTTTTTTTTTATTCAATTTTTTTTGGAATTTGAATATTCATCTGATGAAGCATATTAATGTTATTTAAACTAATGTTATATGTAATCCGTATTAAAAATATTGAATAAAATATTGTAATTAAATTATTTTGACATAAATAAATGTGTCTGGACCCCCACAAATGTGTCGTATTAAACAATATGTATCATTTAGGGTCAATATGGCCTAAGATGCAGAAAAAGACTTAAAAAAAAAAAAGAAAAATTATTTTGTTATTAATTAATTTAAAATACGAAATCGGCGACCTCGAGAACCCGACAATGCCAATTTTGATTGAAACCGAATTATTTTTTTTTTAGTCCCCCATATTGGTTCCGCCATATTTTTTTTTTTCTGAAAAAATAATATCAAATTCTAAATCAGCGACCTCAAAAACCCTTGTGTACTGAATTTCAGAGAGATTAAATAACGTTTTCGACTTTTGACCACGTTTTCGGGATTTGGAACCACTGTGCGCCGTAATTATCTGAAAAATTTTATATTTTCTAAAGTCAAAATAAGTTTCAATGAATTGAAAATCGGAAACTAAATGGGTCTATATCAAGGGGGAGGGGGAGTAAATGAGGCAATTACCTACCCCCGAGATTTAAGAAAAATATTTTTTTTTGGGAATTAAATTTTATTTTGAATATAAAATTTTAAAAATTGACCAACCATCTCCCCCGTAGCGCCTCACTGATTAATAAATATGTTGGTAAATAAAAACCACAACTAGGTTGGTCCCCTTTGTTTTGCGCCCCCAGCCCAGTTGCGCCCGTGGCGGGCGCCTGTTTTGCCACGCCCTGGCCTGGACCCCCTATAGATAAATATACGAGTATCGTTTAAAGTCTTAAATGGCCTAAGTTGCCGAAATCACTGTGTGTATGTGTGTGTGGATGTGAGTGTGAATGAGAAAAAAAAAAAAAAGAAAAGGCGGCAGGCGGGCCCGAGCAAGCTGGCAGGGGGTCCAGGGGTCGAAGCCCCCCGGCTAGGCGCGAAGGCGGGCGTCGATCGACGGCTTGCTATTATTTAGATGTCCTTTTAAAAAGTCCATCAGTAATATTTTATGAAAATTGTTTGAAGTACTCAAATCATTTCATCTAAATTAAATTTTACACTTTGATATTTAACTACCATACATTAATACAAGATTTCAAATTTGGCCACTTGGATTTTATAAGTAAAAAATCTGGTGTGACTGGCGCACAGCACACAACTTTCTCTTACCCTTCGGTAAGAGAAAGTTGTGCACCGTGCTGGTCACACCAGATTTTTTGTGTCGAGATATATTTAGTTTCCGATAGCACCTTAGTTTCAAACTTGCATTTTAAATGTTGATTGCTTCAAATAAACTATGGTTATTTTTCAAAATTTTAATCTCATATTTGGACATTTTATACACAATATAGAATCGTAAATAAATACAAAATTTCATAAGAATTGGAAAAAAAAATTTTAAATGCCTAAAAAGTTCTAAAGGGGACCCCCCTTTTGAATCGAAATTAACATACAAATCCCTATAGGAAATTAACATTAGGCCTATGCGAAGATAAGGTGGAAAGGGAATTTAAAAAGAGTAGAGAGAGACGATAATGTTTGCAAGTGAGAGAGAGACATATATGTTTTCTTTGAAACAATTAAAGACACAAATAAATTTAAAAAAATGGGAATTTAAATAATAATTGATTTTTAATCTAATAAAAAGAAAAAGATTTAAATTCCGTTACCATGGCAACCATTTCTATCTTTCCTATGAAGAACAAGAGTAAAGTGGTCTTCAGAAGATTTCAACGGCAAAATGAGAATATACATTTTAAAGAGCATCTAAAAAATAGTTCATTTATGAATTTTAAAAAAAATCCTTGGAGGGAATTTTGAGAAAATCGAAAAAAACTAAAAAAGTACATCAGTAAAGTACTAGTACTTTTTGGCCGATTTTGTTCAAAAGCTTATTTTGAGATTCTTCAAAGGTACCTAAGTTAAATATAAAATTTCAATCCGCTAGCTCAACTCCTTCATGCTTAAAATCTGTCCACACACACAGACACACACACACACACACAGACCAATTTGCGGGACCCACTTTTTTGGACTCAGGGGACCTCAAAACATGTATATCCATCAAAATCTCGACATCGAATTTTTGACATGATCGCAATACTTTCTCTCTCTATATATTTCATATATAGGGTACGAGAAAGTAAAAATGTATTGGATTAATGCATTGAGATTTATTCGCCCAAATAGAAAGAGAGGGAAGAGCATGAGTGCAAGTGAGAAAGAGATAGTCGCTTAAAGAAGCTAACTTTCTCCTTGTCATCCATCGTTTAAAAATAAAACCCGATTATGACGTCACCCATTCTCAGAACAATTAAATCGAGCAAAAAATAATAATAAAAAAAAGCAATAAAATTATTTTCTATTTTTATTATATTCATCAAATTAATAAAAAAAAAAAAAAAAAAAATGAATGAAAAAGTACATCAGCCTGGGCGTAACTAGAGAATTTGGCTGGGGGGGGGGCATGGGACCAGCGATCCTCGCTGGGGGGACATGGGCGTAACTAGGAGGGTGCCGGGGGGGCCTAGCCCTCCCCCAGAAAGCCCCTTGCCCCAAGAAAAATTAAGAAAATATGGGGCTTTCCAGGTCCACCGGAGAATAGCTGGTCACATGCCCCCCCCCCCCCCCCAGCCAAATTCTCTAGTTACGCCCATGGTGATATTCAAACAATTTTGAAAGCAAAATGAGAACAGCATCAAAAAAATAATTGATTTTTGAATTTAAAGAGAAAGTAAAAATTAATATGTCAAAATAAATCGATTTTTAATCATTTTCAGAACGTTTTGAGATTAAAATTTGATTGTTTTTGCTTGAATATATTATATACTAAGTTATTCAATCAATATCAAGGCCTACATGTGTTTATTTTATTAAAAAACAATAAATTAGAAAATAAAGGCGGGAGTAGACGTTAGAAGTCGTGAGTGTCATCAATAAACCCCCATTTTATGTGGGCGTAGTTAAATAAAAAAATGTCTATAGCTTTATAATTGATTGAAAAGACCAGTTTTGCATTTTTCCTCAAATCCAACGACAAATAAGAGAGATATTACGAGTTTTTGAAAAGCGAATGTGCGCGTGAAGAAAAGCCTAGACGCGAGTGAAGCGAGGCTCCCTGGCTGCACTCTCGGCGCAGATCGAATTTGAAAAAAACAAAGTGATGCTCTCCCATCATTTGAAATAATCGCCAAATTGATCTTTTTATACTTTTATAAACATTTTATTCGGACTTTTTTTAACTATAAGAATAAAAGACTGAATATTTATCTATAAAGAATTCAATACTTTGAGAAAAAAATAAAATTTCAAAATATTTTGTCTTCAATCAAAGAAATGCTTATTTCTCGTAAATACACGTATATTAAATAATAAAATCCATCCCTTTAGCCCTTAGTTCAGTGCTTGTTAAACTTTTTGAGTCGCGACCCCGTTGGGAACCAAATAAATATCTCACGCCCCCCCCCCCTATTTTTTTTTTTTTTTTTTACATTCTCTTGCCTATGTGTGTTCAATTTTAAGCATGACGGAATTGAGCTAGGAGGGTGAAATTTTATATTTAAGTTAGACACCCTCCTGAGGCATGGAAATAAGCTTTTAATCAAAATCAGTCAAGAAGTACTAGTACTTTACTGAAGTAGTTTTTCAGTTTTTTTCGATTTTCTCAAAATTCGCTCTAACGATGTTTTTTTTTTTAAATTAATAAATCAATTATTTTTTAGATGCTCTTTAAAATGTATATTCTCATTTTGCCGTTGAAATCTTCTGAAGACCACTTTACTCTTGTATTTCATAGGGAAGATAGGTGAAATGGTTGCCATGGTAATAGAATTTAAATCTTTTTACTTTCTCGTATAGAGAAAGTTATGTAATCGTAAAAAAAATTCGACTTCGAGATTTTGATGTTTCTCCACGTTTTAGACCTCCCTGAGTCCAAAAAAACCGTTTTTGGCATTATGTCTGTGGTGTGTGTGTGTGAACACGATTGCTTAAAAACCAAAGCAGCTAGATCGATAAAATTTGGTATATGCTCCTTACACTAAAATTGTAGATTTCTATCAACTTTTGGAGTAAATACGTCACTTGGAAGTAGTACTTTACTTAAAAAGTTTTTTCAAAAATTTTGAATTTTTCAATTTTTTTTGTTATATTATAATAAAATACTCAATTTTAAAAAGTTTTTATTCTTTGACATTTTTACGAAAACTGAATAGTTTTTGAAATAATCAAAGAAGAAATAGAAAATATTCGTTAATTTTGATAAAAAATGAAAACAAAATCATACAGGTGTCATTAAAAAAAGGGTATATATATTTGTTTCACAAATTCATTTGTTTATATTTACCCTTTTTTTTAATAACACCTGTATGATTTTGTTTTCATTTTTTATCAAAATTAACGAATATTTTCTATTTCTTCTTTGATTATTTCAAAAACTATTCAGTTTTCGAAAAAATGTCAAAGAATAAAAACTTTTTAAAATAGAGTATTTTATTATAATATAACAAAAAAATTGAAAATTTCAAAATTTTTGAAAAAACTTTTTAAGTAAAGTACTACTTCCAAGTGACGTATTTACTCCAAAAGTTGATAGAAATCTACAATTTTAGTGTAAGGAGCATATACCAAATTTCATCGATCTAGCTGCTTTAGCTTTTAAGCAATCGTGTTCACACACACACACCCAGACGTAATTCCAAAAGAATATACGAGAAAGTCTCGGGGAAGTCAATCCCCATATTTCTTCTTACAATTGTTAGATTAAAATTTATATAAATCAATCAATAAATTGTTTGAAGTACTCAAATCATTTCATCTAAATTAATTTTTACACTTTGCTATTTAACTACCCTACAAGATGGAAATATCGCTTGCGTTCAAATAAATATAACGACCATGCGATGATGAAGAATTGAAAGATTTTAAGATTCTAACTAAATAAATAACTATCATTTATTTGGCAATATTCTCTGACTGCCTAATTAATTTTTTCAATTTTTATAATTCTTCCAAATGTCCAAAAAAAAAAAAAAAAAAAAAAAAAAAATTTAACTTTAAAGGTGTTAAATTATTATTTTTAAAAAGAGAAAGAATTATTCTTAGAAACGTGGGGGGGGGGGGAGAGGCAGAGGCGCCTGGCGCGTTTTCTCGTCAGCGACAATCAGAGCGGAGGGGAGGGGGAGCCTGCAACTCGCCGCCCTCCCCCTCCTTTGGTCAATTTAAGAGCCCGGAAATAATTACATTGGGAATGAATAAAATCTTGATAATTCAAATGTCTATAACTCGGGAACGGCGCATCCAATTCGCATCGGATTTTTTGTAATGAGTTTAGAATTTCCTAGAGAATATTCACATGCAACTAAAAATGAATAATTAAGAATATATTTTTTCTTTAATCTAACCATCCGTTCAACCAATCAAATGATAGTAAAAAGGATCATCGTTCTATATTCTCTGAAATTTTCCCTTTTATCTGTATATAAAATTTTCAAACAGTTTTTTTTTTATTTCTCTTTATTAGCAATCTCCACATTCTTAATTTTTATTAAATAAATGAATATTATATAAATTTTAAATAAATGCCTTAGGGGTTGTCCACATATAGGTTAGTGGAGGGAGAGGTCGGGCCAAAACGTTACTAATTGTGACATGGGGGGACCCGGGGGTCAGTGGCGGATTAATGCCATTTTGTCGGGGGGGGGGGGCGGATTTTTTTTTTTTTATTTTTTTTTATTTAAGGACTTTGACGGCATCTATGGCCATTCAGACCCCTTTCCTATTTATTTAAATTGATTGGTAACAAATTCAATTGAAACTAAAGAGCGGAAATCATAATTTCTTTAGATTACTAGTTTTTTTAACTTTGTGAATTTCTTCTCGGGGGGGCGATCGCCCCCTCGCCCCCCCCCCTTTAATCCGCCCCTGCCGGGGGTTTCTCCAAGTGGGACAATAATTCAAAGTTGAATATATAAAATTTTTTGTGTTGAGATATATTTAGTTACCGACAGTAGGGTACAATTGAATTCAAGATGTAAAATTTATAAGTTGGGAAAATATTTATATTTTGTTACCATGGCAACCATTTCTCCTATCTTTCCTATGAAGAACAAGAGTAAAGTGGTCTTCAGAAGATTTCAATCACAAAATGAGAATATACATTTTAAAGAGCATCTAAAAAATAATTGATTTTTGAATTTAAAAAAAAATCGTTGGAGCGAATTTTGAGAAAATCGAAAAAAACTGAAAAAGTGCATCAGTAAAGTACTAGTACTCTTTGGTCGATTTTGTTCAAAAGCTTCGTGTCACGTCCCATGGGGGTGCCTAACTTAAATATAAAATTTCAACTTCCTAGTTCTTTTCGTTCTTGAGATATTTTGTTCACAGACACACACACACACACACACACACAGACAGACAGACAGACCATGTCGCGAAAACCACTTTTTTGGATTCAGGGGACCTCAAAACGTGTATATTCATCAAAATCTCGACATCGAATTTTTGACATGAATCCAATACTTTCTCTCTCTATATATTAACATATATATAGAGTTAAGAGAAAGTAAAAAAAAAAGGTCGAACGATTTTCACTACACGGAAAAATGGAGTGATTATTTGAGTCACGAGGGAAAATTTACCTAAAAAAAAAAGGTAAAATGATATTAATTTTGGATTTTTGTATAAGAAATTTTATTCACGGGAGGGGGGAGGCAGGGCCGGAACTAGAAGATTTTTTAAGGGGGGGCAAAATTTAATTTGCCGCCCCATCCTTAAAATTTTCCCTGATCTCAAAAATTTTTCTGCGAAATTTTTTTTTTTTCGCGGAATCAAATTTTCCCGTCCGAAAAAATATTTTACCTTTTTTTTAGAGACGCAAAATTTGCCGCCCCCTGATATCTGCCGCCCGGGGCACGTGCACCCACTACGCCCCCCCCCCCTAGATCCGGCCCTGAGCCTTAGCATTTATAAAGGCAGAGCATATCAAAGTTGGAGAAAAAAGGAAAAACAATTATTTACAAATTTATTGAAGCGATGATAATTTGAAATTTGCAGTCTGGATGCCTCAGAGGTTTGGGTTTGTCTCGGAGGGCAACATCTCAACCATCAGACGAGAGTGAACCAAAAAAATAGAAGGCCTCATATGCTCAGAGAATACCGAGACGTTTCGGAGACGATAAATTCAATTTTCTTGTACTGCCCTATTGGCTTTATTAGAGAGTATAAAGGCAGTACAAGAAAATTAAATGCGTTGGATATCGCCAGGGCCGTGACAGGGGTGCTATGTTCCCGGGGCCCGGGCCCTTTGCGTTCCAAACTTAAAATTCTAATAAAAAATAATTTTCATGGTTAAAATTTCAATAAAAAAATCATTTTTTGGGCGGGCCCTTTAGCTAAAATGTTAAAATTTCAATAAAAAAATCATTTTTGGAAATTTTTCCCTGTGGGGTCCAGTGGCGGCTCGTGACCGAGACAACTGGGTAGGCGACAAATATATATATTACTTACGAAAAATAGAAAAAAGAAAGAAAAAAGGCGTATTTATTTATTTTTGTAAATTAAATCTATTCGCCTATCTTTTAATTTAGAAAATAATTCAATAATTTGATCTGTGAAGTTATCTTGTTTCGAAATTTGAACTAATAAATCTTCATGAGAAATTGCGCTCTACGGTAACACTTGTCATCGGCTTGGCATAGGCTAGCTTAGTTCATCGCCTAACCGTTCGACTTATAGCGCTAGCTATCACTGCTGTGCGCATGCGCGACTGTCTAGAAATGTGGGCAGCGGAGTGTGGAGTACAGGCAGTAAATAGGCTAAGAAAAATATCGCCTTTACTTTATAAATACGAGGTTCTGAAGTGTTTCAAATTTTTTTTTTTTTGCAAAATCATATATAATTAATAAATATAGTAATTATTTTATGAAACTAAATATTTTTAAACTTAATAAATATAATAAAATTAATAAATATTTTTCATCTGTATATTTATAAGGTAGGCGTCGCCTACCTTGCCTACCCTAGCGAGCCGCCACTGGTGGGGTCCCGGCCGGACCCTTTAAGCTCAAATCAAATCAAAAATTTCAAAAAAATGATTTTTTTTTATTGAAATTTTAAGATTTTAGTTTAAAGAGTCAGCCTGAGACGGGAAAAATATTATCAATCTTGTTTTGAGCTAAAAGGGCCCGGGGCCCCTTCAGAAAAAAATTTCAAGAAAATGATTTTTTTTTTAGTCTTAAAATTTAAATAAAAAAAAAATTACAAGAAAATATTTATTTATTTTTTTTTTTTTGTTGAAATCTTAAATTTCAATTAAAAAAAATCATTTTCTGGAAATTTTTCCCTGAGGGGCCCCGGGCCCTTTAAGCTCAAAACAAGATTGATAATATTTTTCCCGTCTCAGGATAGCTAAAAACGCAGATTTCACTGCCTAATTTTCAAAAAATTTTCCATACCCTCCAGACCACCGGGGGAGGGGGGGGACGAACTCATTTTTAAATATCCCCCTCCTCCATTCACAAAAATATTTTTAAAATACCATATATCTGATATATTTCAAATTTAAATAAATTACCTCCATTATGACGTAATAAACACCAAAGACAATAGTCTCCTATTTTGTTTATATAGTATTGTTGACTGTGTATTTTGATCTCCATAATTTTTTTTTTTTTTTAATATTTTTCTATTTTTTTTTTTATTTTAAAAAAAACATAAAACATCCCTGACCCCGGGCCCTCTCAGAGACAAATTTTCAATAATTTTTTTTTTTTTTTTTATCTAAATGTTTCCGTTTTTGCCTGATGTTTATAAATTTTACATATGAATTTTAATACCTCCCTGATTCTAATGTGCCATTCTACCCATAATAACTAAATATATGCACAACTTTCAATTGAAATTTGTCTGCTGTGCAACATTTCAGCAGATTTAAAAAATGCCTTCATACGACGCGCCATCTCCCCCACTCCCTGTTGAATTGCCTCCCTTTTTAAAGGAGAAAGGCAAGCCAGCCATCAGTTTGCTTTTCGCGCGCCATCCATTCACTGCACATTCGCGTTTTTTATTAAAAGTTTATTTTTATTTTGTGATTATTAGTGTTCATCAGTGTTTTAATTAGTGCCCTTGGATAATGGATTATTAATTTTAATGTCGTCTTCGTCTCACACTGCGGGGTCGACTCAGGATTATTATTAATGGTATTTATATTTAATTATTCTCACTTTCTCTATTCTCTTGTAACATTGTCTATCCTAAAATGTTCTCCCTCTAAATTTGTATTTGATAATAATCCTATTTCTTATTTTTTTTTTTTTATTATAATTCTCATATCATTTAAACTCTTCGTTATTAAAATATATTTCTAATAATCTCCATTTTTCTTGGAACCAAGGTATTCTTGGAACTTGAATGTCACGTGCATCAGAGAATCAAATCATAGGTCTTCGGACTTTATGCACCCATTCCAAAAAAAAAAAAAAAAATCATACAACAAGCTTGTTATTTAGTTAGTTCGAACTCTCGCCGCTTGGTGTGCTTGTCTCAATCCTCTCTTCAAGTGAGATGATATCAAAGTGTCTTTCCTATTTTTAATACTCGACAATTTATAATCGATTTTTTCTTAAAATGAATTTGCTTTATATATTGAAAGATATATTTTAATTTTGTTTGTTTTTTTGTTAGATGGTTATAATTGGATAAAATTAATAGGTGATGATTGGAAATCTAATTTTCCTATTATTTCTCTACACCAAATTTTTTTCACATCAATCTATTCCAGTGAGGATATTATCATGGTTAAACCGAGGCGTACCGTTGGGTAGTAAACATCGCTTTGAGCTTTAAAATTATAGGCTGTTGCTAAAGCAACGTTAAAGGAACCGCTAACTATTCCCTACTGTTAAGATATATTGATAGATGCAAAATAATTGGGCCAGGGAAAATGAAAGCATTCTATGTATTTGGCCAGTTGACCGCAAGGGCGCATTGTCAAATTGTATGATTTAGAGTATAATAGTACCAAAATTATAAAATAAATAAAAATAGTAATTATATAAGTATTGTGCTTTAAAACATTATAAAATATGAAAAGCTTTTAAGCTGTTTTTTCAGGGAGGGGTTGGTTTTTTACAGAGTTTTATACCTTTTATACATCGGCCTAGTTTTATCCGCAATAGTTTTATACATGTATAAAACCGTGTATTATACTCGGCGGGATAAAACTTGCCAACTCTGATTATAAAGAAACAGTAAAGAAACTTGGAATCAGAGTTGGCAAGTTTTATCCCGCTGAGTATAATACACGGTTTTATACATGTATAAAACTATTGCGGATAAAACTAGGCCGATGTATAAAAGGTATAAAACTGTAAAAAACCAACCCGCTACCCCTGAAAAACAGCTTAAAAGCTTTTCATTTTTTATAATGTTCTAAAGCATTGACGATGTTGTTTGCTCTTTATTTAGTGAATAATATAATCAAAATGTTAATAATTGAAAAATGAAATTTTATTTGAATTTCTTCTCGTTGGGTTTGCGCATGCGCATCCAAGTTTTATACATTTTATACGTTTAATACAAGTTTTATCTGCAACAGAGTTGGCAAGTTTTATTCCGCCGAGTATAATACACGGTTTTATACATGTATAAAATTATCGCGGATAAAACTAGGTCGATGTATAAAAGGTATAAAACTGTAAAAAAACCAACCCCTCCCTCTGAAAAAACAGCTTAAAAAGCTTTTCATATTTTATAATGTTCTAAAGAATTGACGATATTGTTTGCTTTTTATTTAGTGAATAATATAATCAAAATGTTAATAATTGAAAAATGAAATTTTATTTGAACTTCCTTTCACGTCAGGTTTGCGCATGCGCATCCAAGTTTTATACGTTTAATACATTTTTTACGTTTTATACAAGTTTTATCCGCAACTTTTGTATAAAACGGCAAAATCGTGTATAAAACCCAACTCCGCTTGGAATATACTATAACCTCACTTTTTTTCTTAGTCAGATGAATATCTATAATAATTAATAATATCGCTTAATACGTTTCAGAAACTAAAGAAAACACAATTAAATTAATGTATTTATATCTTACATCTCTCCCGTGATAATATAGTCACCAAATTCTTTTTTATTTCAATGAAACAAATCAGGTTAGTGGATACTTTATAGTTTAAAGTTCTGAATTTCAACCTTTAGTTTAAATACAGCTTTTTTTTTTGCAACCAGGCACTTGAATTTTAATATATCGTAAATATATGTTGACACAAAAAAATCTGGTGTCACAAGCACAGAACACAACTTTCGATTACCGCAGGTACAGAGAAAGTTGTGTGCTGTGCTACAGTGACACCAGATTTTTTGTTTTATTTAAATTTTTTTGTTTTTGGCCCCGGGGGCCTCTCAAAGACAAATATTTGGGGGCCTATACCGACTCTGGGCCTGGGGCAGACCATTTTCCGGGACCTACGTCACTAGAGGACGGTGACGGTTGCTTTTTTTTGGCACTTATTTAGAAAGCAGTGTAATTAATCCTTTAATTCATCTCTATATATTATATTTTGATTAGGCTTTAATTAAATCCCTCAAAATGGAATGTTGTTTTTAAGAGGGGAGGGAGGGATGATGATAATAACGAGAACTTGCAAGGAAGGAAACAGAAGGACAAGAGAAATAATAAATCTTAATCGTACAGGCAGGCAGGCAGGTGGGGGGGGGGGGGGTTGTTGCTTGCTTCTATAGCAGCAGCAGCAGCGCTCTGTTGTCAAGTCGTCGTACGTAACCCCCCCCCCCCACGTAGAGGTGACGGCCCTCGATTAATCATCCCTCTTACAAAATGCCTCAGCAAATTTCTAAAAAAGATATCTCTTCTCACCAACGGATCTCTTGTTCATTTTAATTACTAGCTATGCCCAAGAAATGAATGAACCCTTTCTAAGGCGTTACTTTCATTAAAAAAAAAAAAACGAACGCTTATACTTTCCTCTACACTTTTTGTTTCTTTCTATAGAATTTACAACTCAAATTTAGGTTAGCAAGTTTCCTTCCCTCCTAGTATTTTACACGGGAAAACTAGGCCGTTGTAAAAAACTAATCCTTAATTTGAGGATGTCGGACTGGTGAACATTCATTTCTTTTTCAAAACGATGTTTTTCTACTCAGTCTGTTTTACTTTCTCTTACCCTATATATGAAATATATAGAGAGAGAAAGTATTGCGATCATGTCAAAAATTCGATGTCGAGATTTTGATGGATATACATGTTTTGAGGTCCCCTGAGTCCAAAAAAGTGGGTCCCGCAAATTGGTCTGTGTGTGTGTGTGTGTGTGTGTGGACAGATTTTTAGCATGAAGGAGTTGAGCTAGCGGATTGAAATTTTATATTTAACTTAGGTACCTTTGAAGAATCTCAAAATAAGCTTTTGAACAAAATCGGCCAAAAAGTACTAGTACTTTACTGATGTACTTTTTCAGTTTTTTTCGATTTTCTCAAAATTCCCTCCAAGGATTTTTTTAAAATTCATAAATCAACTATTTTTTAGATTCTCTTTAAAATGTATATTCTCATTTTGCCGTTGAAATCTTCTGAAGCCCACTTTACTCTTGTTCTTCATAGGAAAGATAGGAGAAATGGTTGCCATGGTAACGGAATTTAAATCTTTTTCTTTTTATTAGATTAAAAAATCAATTATTATTTAAATTCCCATTTATTTTAATTTTATTTGTGTCTTTAATTGTTTCAAAGAAAACATATATGTCTCTCTCTCACTTGCAAACATTATCGTCTCTCTCTACCCCTTTTTAAATTCCCTTTCCACCTTATCTTCGCATATGACCAATGTTAATTTCCTATAGGGATTTGTATGTTAATTTCGATTCAAAGGGGTCCCCTTTGGACTTTTTAGGCATTTAAAATATTTTTTCCAATTCTTAATGAAATTTTTTATTTATCTTACGATTCTATATTTTGTATAAAATGTCCAAATATGAGATTAAAATTTTGAAAAATAACCATAGTTTATTTCAAGCAGTCAACATTTAAAATGCAAGTTTGAAACTAGGTGCTATCGGAAACTAAACATATCTCGACACAAAAGATCTGGTGTGACCAGCACAGTGCACAACTCCCCACTACCGAAGGGTAAGAGAAAGTTGTGTGCGTGCCAGCAACACCAGATTTTTTTTTCATTTCTAATCTAAGGTGGTCATCTATTTTCAGCTACAATATTTTTCGAGATCTATTATTTGAATAAGATAATAGTATTTAAAATACCTCGATTTCTGACTGATAGTTTTTCTAACCTTTCTGTGTCAAAAAAAATAAGGGGGCGAAGGCCCCTCCAGATAGCTACAAGTGCGAGTTTAAATATATAACAGAAAATTTTGTTGCCAATTTCTTTTTTTTTTTTTTGAAGTCGAGGTGAGATAAGATTTTTAAAAATAAAGATAAATGTTTGTAATTTTGTTCCTATCGTCCGTCACTGGGACATTTGTCTTTAGCTTCGCTCTAATTAGATTCTGGTGCAAATCTGACGACACTTGTCATTCTAATTACCTCGAGAGAGAGAAAAAATAAATAAGCCTAAGAAGACATTCGCAATTTAATAACACAGAGGCGCTGCTCTTGACTTTTTATACAAATTAAACTTCAACCTTTTTTTTTTTCGTTTTTCATTACCCAGACAAAAAACTCAACAAATCAATGTTCTTTGCTTTTTTTTCTTTTTTAAATTAGCCATTTTATATTTAAAAATGTATTTTTTAATATACTAATGGAATCGCAAGAAAAAAAAAACGAAGAATTTCAAAAGATTCGCTGAAAAAAAGTGCGAGAATATTCAATGTTGGCATCATTTGTTTAATTAGATAAATTGAAAATAAAAACACGAGGGGATTGATGCGTATTGCGACACTTCGGAGGGGGTAATGTGCAAATAATAAAAGAAAGTTAAAGAGGCTCTATTCTCTAAAAATCTGGTCTGACTGGCGCACAGCACACACCCTTCGGTAAGAGAAAGTTGTGCACCGTGCTGTTCACACCAGATTTTTTGTGTCGAGATATATCTAGTTTTCCGTCTAGCAGGGGGCTGCGCCCCTGGACCCCCTTGCTCGCCTTCGGCTTATATACATACCGGTACATACATTTTCCCTTTTCATTTTTATATATAGAGGTTATTTTAGCGGTTAATTATTCATGAACTTAAGATTTTTTGTGAATCATATCCTTTCCGGGACTCTCCCGATACACAGACAAAAAATTTACGCCGATATTTTAGAATTCAAAATGTAAATAAATAAAAAATCGTAAACATGGGTAAATATTTATATTTTGTTACCATGGCAACTATTTCTCCTAATTTTTATTTTATATAATATTCATTAGCGGAAAATTTTATTGAGGTCTGGCGACTGTATTGCACAATTTAACAGTTTCGGTTTTACAAAAAACCATCATCAGGCCTAAAATACATAATAGGCTTAAGGGTTTACATGTAATTTGTATGTATTTTAGGCCTGATGATGGTTTTTTGTAAAACCGAAACTGTTAAATTGTGCAATACAGTCGCCAGACCTCAATAAAATTTTCCGCTAATGAATATTATATAATATTTATTTAAAATTCCGAAGATCAGAATAACAAAAAAAGTAAACCTTCAAGCTATTGGCTACTAAATATTAATATGATTAATTATTAAATAATAAATTGTGAGATATAATTTTCAGTTTTGTTTAATTTCATTTTTATTTTAAAACGACGTCACATTTTCTAGGTTATGTTCAAATATAGATCCGCCATATTGAATATAAGATGGTGGACGTGTCAACAATACCACTCTAGTCAATGACACACAAAACTTTTTGGAAAAAACTGTAAAAGTACATCAGTAAAGTATTAGTACTCTTTGGCCGATTTAGTTCAAAAATTCTGTATTCCGTGCCAGGAAGTTTCCTAACTTAAATATAAAATTTCAACCTTCTAGCTTCCTAGCTCAATTCCTTCATACTTAAAATTGAACACACACCCACACACACAGACAGACCATGTCGCGGAATCCACTTTTTTGGATTCAGGGGACCTCAAAACGTGTATATCCATCAAAATCTGGAAATCGAATTTTTGACATGCGGATCTTCATGAAATTTGCTCCAGATCTTCAAAAGATTTGATCAAGAGGAAGTTGAGAAAACCGTGATTTACGATAATAATTTATCCCTCATTTTTACCGCTCTCTGCTGGCCGATTCACTTCTACTTTTAACACCTTCTTAGGTCCGCTTAGGACTACAAATTTACCAAACATCACCCTAATCCGATAATTAGTTCCAGAGATATAAACAAAAAAGCGGGAGTAGTGACGTCATTGGACCCGGCCCAAAGGAGAAGAATTGCAAAAATTTCGCCAAGATTTCCACGATAATCAAAGTTTTTACAGCTATTTAGTACTAAAAAAAAAGAACGCTAATATTTTCATCACCATCAAATAGATTTATTGGCGACCACGTTGCTATTAACTTTTATTAGCATAAATGTTGGCAAATATTCATAAACTGCCAACATCATAAATGGCTCTAACTAATTAAATCTTTAAAGACAACACACACACGGTTTATATTTGTAGAGTTTATTCACGCGCGCGCTCACAGCACCTACTAAATATTACACATCCCTTTCATCATAGAGAGCCTACGTATATTATTATAATAATAATAATAAAAGAAGATTAATAGCCAAGATTTATTAATTTTAGTAATAATAAATAAATAAATCTAAGTTTTAAAATTTTGATTAAAGAATCTTTAGGAAAAATCTGGTGTGACTGGTCGCACAGCACACAACTTTCTCTTACCTTCGGTAATCGAAAGTTGTGAACTGTGCTTGTCACACCAGATTTTTTGTGTTGAGTTATATTCAGTTACCGACAGTAGGGTACATTTGAATTCAAGATGTAAAATTTATAAGTTTGGGAAAATATTTATATTTTGTTACCATAGCAACCATAGGAGAAATTCCTATCTTTCCTATGAAGAACAAGAGTAAAGTGGTCTTCAGAAGATTTCAATCACAAAATGAGAATATACATTTTAAAGAGCATCTAAAAAATAATTGATTTTTGAATTTAAAAAAAAAATCGTTGGAGCGAATTTTGAGAAAATCGAAAAAAACTGAAAAAGTGCATCAGTAAAGTACTAGTACTCTTTGGTCGATTTTGTTCAAAAGCTTCGTGTCACGTCCCATGGGGGTGCCTAACTTAAATATAAAATTTCAACCTACTAGGTCTTTTCGTTCTTGAGATATCTTGTTCACAGACACACAGACAGACAGACAGACAGACAGACACACACACACACAGACAGACCATGTCGCGAAAACCACTTTTTTGGATTCAGGGGACCTCAAAACGTGAAGATCCATCAAAATCTCGACATCGAATTTTTGACATGAATCCAATACTTTCTCTCTATATATATATTACATATATACATAGGTAAGAGAAAGTAAAAATATAAAAACACTTGACTTACAATGAAAAACAAACTCTGTTAAAGTGAGAGAATTTGGGCAAGAAGTAGTTCTTATATTTTGACGCTCAATTATCTAGAAACTATACAAGTTATTCTTTTGGAAAGAACTAAAGACATTAATTAGTATCTATTGGATTTGGATTGGAGGTGTTGCGCCTTCTCAGCCTCCCGGCCCATATCTTTGTGCAGATCCCGGGTTACACAGCATTTAGCATCTAGAAACTGTGTCTAACTTCATGGGGATGATTGTATATGCTCCTAATTTCATTACATATAAAATGCTTCTAACTTCACGTAGGGGCTCTTGGAGGCAGAGTTCAGGAGTTGGCAAGTTTCCCCAAAAACCAACCCCCTGAAAAAACAGGATAAAAGCTTATATTTTATATTTTTTAATGTTTTAGAGCATTGACGATTTTTATTTAGTGAAAAATATAATCAAAATGTTAATAAAATAATTAAAAAATGAAATTCAAAAATTAAATATGGTAACCATAACCTACAACTGTCATTTCATTTCTAAGTATATTTATTATATTATTTTCTTTAATTAATTAATATCAGATAATCAAATTTAGTTTGCTTTTATTTTTTTAGGTTTCTGATAAGGAACTAAACATAAAGAAAATTAATTTTAGAATAGGCCCTGGAATCTGACAGGTAGCGCAAAATCCATTACTATATAACAAAATGTTGAAAAAGAAAAAGAAATTATACTAGTTAATTTTATCTTTCAAGAAGCATTTATATGGTTAATAAAGAAAGAAAAAAAACGAAATTTGGTTTAAAACATTGGGAAAGCATCTCCCATCTTAATGTTATTATAGAATATAAAATTATCTAAAAAAAAGAATTATTAAATGACAAATTAATAAGTATGAATGTACTCAATTTTTTTTGACAGTTTCATTTCACGATATATCAGGTTCGCGCATGCGTATCCCCTTGGCGTATCCGAGTTTTATTTTTTTTTTTACATCCCCCATAGTTTTTTACGCGTTTAATGTAAAAAACTCAAATCTGCAAAAATTATAATATTATACAAACCAGAAAAGCTTTCTTCTCTCGTACCAAGGATCTAGGGTTCTAAATAAAAACAATTCTCATTTTTACAAAACATTTTTCAAAAGAAAATTTATTTTTATTAATATATAATAATAATAATAATAATAAGACGATGGAAAGGAAATGTTCGATTTTTCTAGTTTTTTTTTTTTTTTTTTTTTTTTTTTTTTTAATTTTCTCAATCAACATTGATATATTCACGTATCAAACAAAAATTTAGATCATGTGTTTATTATATAGGTTTTAAGATATAGTATATCTCTTTTTTTTTTGTTTTTACAAATAACATGATAATATGACATAATTATTATCACATGAACGTCCCAGCGTGTGTCATATAGAATATAGAAGATATAATATGATATTTTTGGCTTCATATATATATATATTTTATTTTAAGTTCTGATATATGTACTTATTTACAATTTATAAAAATAGAATTTCGCACTGAAACATTCACTCAAATTTTTATTTTTACACCACACACTAAAAACAAACACCTGTCACTAGGGTCACACTTTTAATACGTCCAGATTTATTTATTTATTTATTTTTTTTTTTTGTTGGTGAAAAAAAAAATGAAATTAAAGATGGAATCAAAGATTCATGAAGTCCGTATTGAGTGCTTTGAGCGCCTCATTCGTTAATTTGTGAGATTTATGACGTCATTGATTTATTTGCTTCAGCTCTAATTAACAAGCAGATAACAAATCATCTTAACTTTCGGGTTAACAAAAAATGAGTTTTTTCACATATAATTAGCTATCTGAAATATAACGATGAAAAGTGGCTGTAGACATAGGAGACGTAATAGCAAAGGAAATTAAATAAAAAATCTGTATTTAATTTATTTATCTTCGACATTTCTGTCGGTAATCACGACCTTCATCAGGACTATTAATTGTTAAAATTGAGTAATATTTTAATTCAATTATACAATATATAGGCAATAAATGAATTATATATATATTATTACAGCGAGCAAGTCACTATAATCCATACCGGTATTTTTTATAACAATACTTTATTTAATAATAATAAATATATCATCACCATAACAACCTCTACAACATCTTCCTTCTTTTACAAAATAATAACAAACAATACAATTAATACTACAAAGTTCTTTTCAATAATCTTCTTCCTACTTCAAATCATGTACTGATTATTGTCACTCTCTTCTTTATCTTGCTCATTATTCTGACTTTCATTCCTATTTTCATTTTGACCACCTCTTGATCTTGACCCTGATTTTCATTCATATTCCTCATTTTGATCTTCTAAATCTACCCCCTCTTGATTTGAAACCAAACATAAACCTTTTCATAAATAATATTCCTTTCTGGAATAAAATAATCATTTAATCTTTTAAAATACTTCAATTTTCGTCTTTTCCACCTCTCAAATTTAAATTCAAATATATCTTATAACATTCTTGACCCATCACAGATAATAAAGTTGCTATCCTCTTTCTTTCAGTAACAATTCCATACCTGAACAATCTCAAAATTGTTCCACCTTCTAAAATTTTCCAATTTTTCTGATTTATCTCCTTCAAAACTCATCCTTTGGTGGTGAACATTTACATACATTTTAAGTTTCTTCCACTCAGTATTCATTTTAAACAATAATTAAACCTAAAATCCCAAATTTCAATTCAAAAACTCACTTCACACCAATTACAACTTTTCAACACACCACACCCTACAACAGAATAATTCGTTTATTGTTTATATATTGTATAATTGACAATGGAAATTAAAAATAATACTCAACCATCTTGTATTTTAACAATTAATCGTCCTGATGAAGGTCGTGATTAGCGACCGAAACGTCGAGGATTAAATTAATTAAATACACGTTTTTTATTTAATTTCCTTGCCTGCTACGTCTCCTATATCCGGTATAAAGGAAGTTTTGTGAAGTTAATAAAGCCATCAGTGATAAAAATTATTAAAAATTAAAAAAAAAATAAATAAATAAAGTTTGTGTTTCTAATTTCACTCCGTAGTTAAGTCCTTGATACGATTTGACCCTATTTAATCATATGATTAGCATAACTAGGTGTGAAAAAACTCGAAAGTCATAGTCAACTAGCTTATCCAAGGGATGGCTAGTTAATTAGAGGTGAAGCAGCCGGCCTTAAGAACCTCTGATTTAATTTTTAGAATTTTTTATTTTTTATTAATATTAATTTATATTAATATTCCAAGCAGATTATTATTTTTAAAATAAAATAAATAATTTTTTATAGGTTAAAAATTCTTATTCTTTATAATTAAAAATAAATACAAAAGAAAATTGTATTTTTTTCCCCAAGTCTTTTTCTTCATCATAAATCAGAGAAATTATAAAAAAAAAAAAAAAAATGTCTTTTCTTTTATTGATTGCATAAATGACATTAAAATAATATTAAAAAAGAAAAAAATGGCGTCGATATATTATTGCGTAGATGGCTCTGATAGTGATTCCAAAATGGCGGCGGAGGAATTATTTCATAACCTATAATTTTATTATTTTATATATACGTAAATATTCGTTAATTATTTGTGGTTTTTTTTTAATGCAAATTTTTCTGCTTGTCTTTTTTTTTTGATATTTATTTGATTGAGAGGGAAATAAAAGAGATGAAAAAAGAGAGAGAGAGAGAGAGGTGCAACCAACCATTCAACATTTTGAAGAAAGATGTTACTAAACTAACCAACAAAGAGATAAATCTTGAGAGAAAAATAAAACAGAAAAAAATAAAAAAACATGAAGAAAAAGAAGAAGGTGCGTTTGATCTTCTTCTTCTTCATCTTCTGTGTCTGTTTTAGTGCAGAATCAACGGAGTGGTGGTCGTCGTCGTCATCGTAGTGGGCGACATCAGGATCGAAGTCCGGACCGATCTACAAAAAAAAAAAAAAAAAATTGCAAATCAAATTCTCTGATCGTGCTTTCTTTTTTATTTCTTACTTAAACTATTTTGGCTATAATAGGAAAGTTTATTTCATTTTGGCTGTTACTGTATAAACAGAATAATGTCTGTGAGATTTAAATATATTAATTATTAAATACTTAATTAGACATTAAAATGATATTAAAAAAATAATAAATAAATAAAAAAAATGGCGTTGTTATATTATTGCGTAGATGGCTCTGATAGTGATTCCAAAATGGCGTCGGAGGAATTATTTCATAACCTATAATTTTTTTTATTTTTTACGTAAATATTCGATATTTATTAAATATATTTCTGTCTTTTTTAAAATGCAAATTTTTCTGATTGTCTTTTTTTATGTTTATTTGATTGAGAGATGCAATTAAAATTTAAAAATTTAAACAAATAATGTCTGTGAGATTTAAATATATTAATTATTAAATTAAATTAATTACTTAATTTAGATCTAGCCAGCTTATATTAAGAAGACTAAGAATGCTGTAAGTTTAATTAGATCTCGATATATTCTTTGGATTAATAAAGTTTGAAATCTTGAAACGCAATTTTTCTAAATACCATGGGGAACATAAACATTTGCACCCTAACAGGTTTGCAAGACGCCTACTAGTTAGGCAGCCCAATCGACTCACCACTACTATGCAGTGTCTATGTGAATTTACCTGAGCTAGGGTTCTGAGGGTCTTTTATGATAGACCATAAACCAACCCTTTTGATCAATCTATATAGCGATATACGTAGCCTTTTCATATCAAATGAATTTGATCTCAAATTAATAGAATTTCAACATTTTAATTAATCTTATCTTTCTTATTTGGAAAAAATTAACTTATTTCACAATTTGAACGAAACTTGTGTCCCAATTTTTAGTAAAATTTTTCCGATATCTATAGACCTTTATACCAGGTAATAATATCTCGGGGCTTTAAAATACTCTTATTTATATTCTTAAAAAAAAAAACTGTTATTTCGGATTTTGTAACGAGAGGTTTTACAACATAGAATGTGGCATGTTCAGACAATAGATAAAATTTAAATAAAATAAGAGAAGTAAAAATTTGCGAATTCTTCTTTCTATCTCGCAATACAAGAAGCCAGATCGATGAAATTTAATAAATAATTCTTGCCTCTAAAATTGGAGATCTGTTTCAAATTTTGTAGTAAACCGGAAGTAGGCCTACTTTACCTAAGATTATAGAAGTATTTTAAAAATGTAATATTTTTAGTAAAGAAAGGAGAAAGATTCACTCTCTTTTGAGTAGCAAAGTGGCGAAAATATATTTCAATTCTTTGCTATCGATTCTGGCCTATTAATTTGTTGCCCGCTATTTAAATGTAGATATATGTTTATAAAACTTCCAAACCCTCTTACCAAGAATGGAATTAGCCACTTTCAAAATTAATCGAAACAAGATTAAATTCGTTAAAAGGTAATTTTTATAATCTTAGGTAAAGTACTAACTACTTCCAGTCGAAGTATTGTGAATTACTCTAAAACCGAAACCGAATATTCGTTCGGTTACTATTCTTTGGATTAATAAAGTTTGAAATCTTGAAACGCAATTTTTCTAAATAACTTCTGAACGGATTGTCATGAAATTTGCTCCAGCTCTAGAGACTATCTTTCTAATTATTATAGCTGAGTTTCGATAGATTTGATTCAGAGGAAGCTGAGAAAACCGCGATAATAATTTACCGCGCATTTTTATCGCTCCCTGCGGTACGATTCACTTCTAGTTTTAATAACTCCTTAGGCCCATTTAGGACTACAAATTTGCCAAATCTCATCCTAATCCGATGAATAGTTCCAGAGATATAATAAAAAAAAGCAGATCACACACACACTCACGGTTTTGAAGTCTCTTCAGGATCAATTCAATTTCGATTATATTAACTTAACCTTCGGGATTGGCGTGCAAAGTTAATTAAATGGCCCTAATCTCTTTCGCCTGCCACTTGTGTTCTAATTCACTTGCCTGTGCGCCCGGACATCTATCCTTCCTCTTTGCAGGCGCTCTTGATTTGTGCTACTCTCTGGCGGAGATAATTTCAACTAACCTCTTTTAAAATTAATTATTAGCGACCAATTTCCTCTACCTCTCTGTGACGTGACACGCAGCTTTTGAACAAAATCGACCAAAGAGTACTAATACTTTACTGATGTACTTTTTCAGTTTTATTTGGCTGAAACTTTGTCATCTTTTTGTACCCTATTAAAAACGTGTCTGAGAATTTTTTCAGATTTTTCGACCCAGTTAGAGCATTTTCAAAAAACATCGACTTTTTTTTTTTAAATAACCGTAAAACTGCGGGACGTTTTTTTTTTTTTTGAAATTTTTGTCTTTAAATGTACTTTTCAGAAATAAATATGACAAAATTTTACAGATTCATCTTGAACGTTTTTTTTTTTTGACATTTTCGGAAAAAAAAAAACAAAAATTTCGGGATGAATGACACTTTTTTTTAATTTTTTTTTTTTTTTTATAAAAAACTTTGATTTTTTCTACAAATGCTCTGAAAATTTCAGAGTGGGATTATTTCGCGTTCTATTTTTTTTTTTTTATTTTGAAAAAAAATTTTTTTTTTCTCCGCTTATTTATCATGATGGTGCTCTTAAATTCTTCCAGGATTGACTGAGATTCTAGAAAATTGAAGAAAAATAATAATAATAATAGTTAGAGGTGATGAAAATCGAGAAAATTCCATTTATCCTGAAAAATTAGAAATTAGTTGTGTATTCAACTACTGAAGTATTTGAAGCGTCAAGTAAAAGCTTAGAAACATGGGCGTAACTAGGGGGTGCCAGGGGGGCCTGGCCCCCTCCCCAGAAAGCTCCTTGCCCCAAGAAAAATTGAGAAAATACGGGATAGCTGGTCCCATGGCCCCCCTCAATTTTTCTTGGGGCAAGAAGCTTTCTGGGGAGGGGGCCAGGCCCCCCCGGCACCGCCCTAGTACATTTAAAGATACGACACGTTTTCAATAGGGTACAAAAAGATGACAGACAGTGTCAGCCAAATCAAAAATGGTCGGCAGGAGTTGGCGTGGAATGCCCCATATATTTTGTACCATGTTTAGAAATTATAATCTTGAATTCTAATATATCGGTGGAAACTAAATATATGTCGACACAAAAAATCTGGCTTGGCAAGTGTGCTGTGCGACCACTCCAGATTTTTTAAATATCATATAACCGTCAAGACCCTTCCTTTCCTATTAATAAAAAAAAAACTTTTAAAAAAATGCTTTTATTTAAATTGAATTAAAAAGAGAGAAATAATTTAATTGTTCTTGTTAAAATTGTTGAATATTTATGACTTAAAATAAAAGCGTGGGGCGCACATTGATAGCTTAAGGAATGTATATTAGCCCTCGAAGCGCCCCACTCTTTTATTTTAAGTCATAAATATTCAACAATTTTAACAAGAACAATTAAATTATTTCTCTCTTTTTAGTTCAATTTAAATAAAAGCAAAAAAGTTTTTTTTTTTATTATATTATAGTAAAATATGCGACATTTCATCATAAAATGAATGGTGTTTTTTTTTTTTTTAAATTTTTTCTTCAAATACTGTATATTCAAGACAGATTTTATTTTAAGCAACAACATTGTTTAAAAGACTTTGCTCTTGAGCAGCAATCAATTGCATCCATTGCTCACAAGAGACTTTTCGTAGAAATCATCAACTCCCATATTTCTCATCGTAGAATACTGTATGATCCTGGAGAGATAAACTTCTTGTCCTGTACTTTGTCAACACACACCAGTTTATTTTCTCATTTGATTTCCAATTCCAAACGAATATAATAAAAACATTCTTAGAAAATGGACCCATAAAATTGTACCGATTTTTCCCCCTAAGAATATCTTTATTATCAATCTTATATTCATTGGAAAAATTATTATTTTTATTCAAAAAAAAAAAAAAAGAAAAAATGGTCCAGATAAATCACTATAAAAAGGCAATAACCCGAGTTCTATTTAGAGAGAAGTTGAGTTATAGTTAAAGAATAAAACCCATTATGGGTTTATAAAGAGAGCGCGTTGTATTTTATTTGAGATTATAAAAAGGAACGGAGCAAGTGAGAAGAGCAATCGATCGACATCCCTCCTGGGAAATATTGGATAAAATAATACGGGCTTATAATATAATTCTGATTTAAGAATAAGATATTATAGCGAGCAAAGAATACAAAAAAAGAGAGAGAGAGTGAATATTCTTTTTACTTTTAAATATTTATTTTAAAGAGATCGTGTCATGGAAAATGGAATTCCATGGAATAAATACAATAACAAGTTTTATTATACAAGAATTGTCATTTATTGCTGAATGATTTTGGATGGACCTAGGAGGTCCTTAATTTCTTGGTCTGAAACTAGACTAGTTCATAACAAGTTGATTCCAACAGAGAACATGTTCGTCTTTGGAAAGAACTAGTTCTTATACATTTGGTAGAAACTAGTTTAAGAAGACAGTAGTTCCTATTCTTGGGCAGGTAGTAGTTTCTGTATATTGACTCCCAATTATCTAGGAGCCAGTTCCTATTTTTGTAAAGAACTAGTTCCTATATTTGGGCAGGAAGTAGTTCTTATACTTTAACGCTATATAAGTTATTGGAATGTTTTGGAAAGAACTAGTTCCTTTTCTTAGTAGAAGCTAGTTTTTATTTAAATACAAGCAGGAAGTAGTTGTGTGTAGGTATAAGAACTAGTTCTTTCCAAAGACGAACATGTTCTCTGTTGGAATCAACTTGTTATGAACTAGTCTAGTTTTTTTTTTTTTTTTTTTTTTTTTTAAAACATTCACACTTTTTTCTCATTCACACTCACACTCACACACACATTCGCACAGTCTTTTCGGCAACTGAGGCCATTTAAGACTTTGACGATAACCGTTGTAAGTAATATATAAATTGTAGGTTCAGGCATTTCTATTTAAGCCATCTGGTATCCAAATGGCTTAAATAAAATCATCGGACTGCCTGGGTCCGAACCCGCGACGCGTGGTATAGGAGGTAGGCACGCTACCTACTACGCCACACCCGGGGGCAACTAGTCTCGTTTCAGAGCAAGAAATTAAGGACCTCCTAGGTCCATCCAAAATCATTCAGCAATAAATGACAATTCTTGTATAATAAAACATGTTATTGTATTTATTCCATGGGATTTCATTTTCCATGACACGATCTCTTTAAAATATTTAAAAGTAAAAAGAATATTCAGTCTCTCTTTTTTGCTATATTATAACAAAAACAAGTACCTTAGTACTTCGAAAGAACTAGTTCCTTTTATTAGTAGCAACTACTTCTTAAAACGATTTTTTTTTTCAAATTTTAAACATGTACCCGTAAATAAAACAAATTACCCTAGATCTTGTCTTTGTGAAACCAGGAGTACTAGTAATTTACTGGTGTACTTTTTTAATGTTTTCCAATTTTATCAAAAGAAAAAACCACCGAGCTCTAGCTCGATCAACCCGGAACTTATTATTATTAATAAATAGCACCAATTTTGGAAAGAACTAGTTCCTTTTAGATACGTAGGGCTTCTAGCTGGTAGTTCAATCAGGATAGGTGAAAGTAGAAGAAAATTTATTTATTCCATCATGTTGACGTTTCGATCCCGGTTGGGATCATCCTCAGAACTAATGTACACAACAAGAGATATAGAAATTAGTATCCAAGAAGAAAAAAAATTTATAATTGATAACGTCTTTCCGATACTAATTTCTATATCTCTTGTGTGCATTAGTTCTGAGGATGATCGAAACGTCAACATGATGGAGTAAAAATAATGAAATATAACTGGCTGAATTCTCCCTTCGCCTATCCTGCTAGTTCCTTTAAATTGACAGAAAATAATTGATATTTTGACTAGAACTTCAAGCCGGTGATTGTCAATCAAATATACGAATCTTTAGGGAGTAAAATCTTTATAATCTTGGCTTGTCTATAGCCTGCGCCCTTAATATTTCAAAAGACTTGTCTGACAAGGAGAATTTCAAATATTAACCCTGCTTCAAGGTCTCTTCTCTGAAAACAGACGTTAAAATTTAAAATAAACAAATGGGTGTTAAAAAGTAACGTAGAATCAATAAGCGTTAAAAAAATGCTATTCTCTAAACAAACTTTTAACAGCGACGTTAACATGTTGCTTTTATTTCAAAGATATCAAAATCATAACCTTACTTTTTTTAGGTTAAGGTTTATTTTAAACACGGCGTTAAAATATTAAAGGCAACCCCTAGACATGGCATTAATTTTTAACACTATTTACTAAATGTTAACGCTTCTTTGTTTTTTTGTTTGAGACAAGCAAGTGATTTTGAATAGCATTTTTTAACACTTACATTACTTTTTAACACCCATTTGTTTATTTTAAATTTTAACGGCTGTTTTTAGAGAATAGACTTGAAGAAGAGTTTCGCTTTATTTAAACACTAAAATGGCATCTAAAGGAATTGCTGTATAAATAAATAAAATTAATTCCATCCATAAAATAAAATATAAATTGGTTTGTGTAATCAGCCGTCAGGGAAATCAAAAACAAGTGTTTAATTACTAATTAGAAATCAAAATCCATCAGGGGATAAAATAACGCCCCTGGGGGCGCGCGCGCGGGAAACAGAATAAATAAATAAATAAATGTGTGTACAAAAGAGAATTCATAATTACCCCCCCCTCCCTCCCCCGTACAAATTAAACTAATATAAAAATCTGGTGTGACTACACACAATCACAATCACACCAGCCTATAGGGAATGTAGACGTAGCGTTTCGCACACATATCGTATTATGTAGCCCCTCCTGATAAAGATTAAAAAAACAAAAAACAAAAAACTTCAATCAATTAACTTCCGTAGAATACGTTTAAAATAAAATCAAAATTTTCTCACGAATGCTTTAAAAAATATTTTAACAAGAAAGACAAAAAATTCACGAAAATGTCAGTCCACCATACTTAAAAGAATAAGTAAGTCACGTGACTCAGACCCGTGCGGCAACATCGCATTAAATAAAACTCGTTTCACGCTTTCACTTAAATTTTTCTCGCAAATTGCCCGCTCATTGTGTCTAAAATGATTTGCATTACTCATTGTAATATTATAAATAAGGCTCGGATCGATATGCACTAAAAAACCACAAAATATGCATTTAAAAAGGTCGAAATAATTGGTTGAAAATAATGGTTGGTGGCGAAGGAAGATCTTTTTTACTTGGTTGTCGGCTTGCTACACTGGCCAGGAGCCGTCAGTGAAAATTCAACTCCAGAAGAGCACCTAAACGTCAATCGCCTCCACTTGCGTTCGGAAGAAGGCAGCCATTGGTGACCGAAACGTCACTTAATTTACGAAGACTGAAGACGCCACGCCACGTTCACCTACCTATTTTTCCCTGCTCCTTGGATTATTTTTTGGATTCATGTCAAAAATTCGATGTCGAGATTTTGATGGATCTTCACGTTTTGAGGTCCCCCGAATCCAAAAAAGTGGTTTTCGCGACATGGTCTGTCTGTCTGTGAACAAAATATCTCAAGAACAAAAAGAGCTAGGAGGCTGAAATTGTATATTTAAGATAGGCACCCCCATGGGACGTGACACGAAGCTTTTGAACAAAATCGGCCAAAAAGTACTAGTACTTTACTGATGCACATTTTCAGTTTTTTTGTGATTTTCACAAAATTCGCTCCAACGATTTTTTTTAAAATTCATAAATCAATTAATTTTTATAATCGTATGGAGGAAGGCCGTCTAATTTACAGGAAGATGAAGAAAATAGACTTTAATCGGCCCAAAATTATTTATTACCAATGTCGACGTTTCGGGGACTATACGTCACCCATCCTCAGGACCTTAAAATACAACACAACAACAAAACTTTACAAATTAAGATAAACTTAAACAGCAAGATATAACAGAAAAAAAAAAAAAAAAGGAAGAAAGAGGGGAAAAGTAAACTTACAAAGGTCGTAAAAAATATTTCGTGCCTCCAGCACTCGTATAACAATTACAACAATTATCTTGTTGTTTAAAATGATGGCGTGAGCTCACCATATAGCCATATAGCCATATAGTTTATTTCAATATATTTGTGAAGTATATTTATGGAATCCCCCTCCCCTCCACCTGTAATCCTAGTTCTTAAATTTAAATAAAAAACAAACTCATTACTAGATGCCTAGCATTGGCTCGGAGTGGCTCGTGGTTAAAACTTGCATACAATTTGGCTATATGGTGAGCTCACGCCATCATTTTAAACAACAAGATAATTGTTGTAATTGTTATACGAGTGCTGGAGGCACGAAATATTTTTTACGACCTTTGTAAGTTTACTTTTCCCCTCTTTCTTCCTTTTTTTTTTTTTTCTGTTATATCTTGCTGTTTAAGTTTATCTTAATTTGTAAAGTTTTGTTGTTGTGTTGTATTTTAAGGTCCTGAGGATGGGTGACGTATAGTCCCCGAAACGTCGACATTGGTAATAAATAATTTTGGGCCGATTAAAGTCTATTTTCTTCATCTTCCTGTAAATTAATTTTTAGATTCTCTTTAAAATGTATATTCTCATTTTGCCATTGAAATCTTCTGAAGACCACTTTACTCTTGTATTTCATAGAAAAGAAGCCATGGTAACAAAATATAAATATTTTCCCATGTTTATAAATTTTACATCTTTAATTCTAAAATACCGGTGGAACTAAATATATCTCGACACAAAAAAATCTATTTGAAGTGTAGGAAGATTTATTACGATTTTTGACCAAGGTGTTGTGGTTCAAGAAAAACAATAAAAAATAATAATTTATTAATTAGGGAGTTTTAGGCCTTTTCAGTACATAAAAACAATACCAATGCTGGTTTCGATAGCATTTCAGCTTATCTTCTTCAGTGAGTGGTTTTGTACCTGGAAAGGAATTTTAAAATTTTTTGATATTAACACACATTAATTTTTTTTTTTTTTTTTTTTTTGGAATGGGTGCATAATTACAGTATATATACCTTTTCATATATTTTTTAAAACACCTATAGGTGATCTTTCTAAAAAATCCCTCTCCAGGAACCAAACCTCTGTATAAACGCCCGCACTTTCTGGAGAGGGATTTTTTAGAAAGATCACCTATGAAAAGGTATATAGATCTATACTGTAATTATTAGGGCTCGGATTTCGCCCTATTTGCCTTTTTTCAATTTATGGCTTAAAATTTAGGCCAATATGATATGTATACGTTTCATGGAATTCTGAATAAAATAAGAGGCATTTGTTAGTGCCTATAATGCCTATTTTGGCCGTTTCTGGGTTTTAGTGCCTATTTTATCTATAAATGCCTTTTTTAGTGCCTATTTTAAGTTCAAATAGCCAATTTCAATTTTTTACAGCTATACATAGCCTAAAATTAAAATTTTTTGAACTATCAAGAAAATATTTCAAGAGGGGGGGTAAAGGGGGTAACTACCCCACCCCCTCTCGAGATTTGAAAAAAAAATACATTTTTTTGAAAATAAAAAATTTATTTTTAATGTAAAATTTTAAAAATTAGTACTTAAAAATTTGATTTGTATTTATATTCTGGCAAACAAGTACAGAATGCGCCTTTAAATTACCGAAATTAAGAAAAAATTGTGTGCTGTGCGACCAGTCACACCAGATTACCAAAAATAAGACATCAATTTTTTAAATTTTTTTATATTATTTCTTAAATAATGCCTTTTAAGTGCCTTTTTAGTGCTTATTTTTACAATAAATGCCTTTTTAAGTGCCTATTTTAATAATTTTTAGTGCTTAGTTGCCTGCCTATTTTAAAGATTTTCAGTGCCTATAAATCCGAGCCCTAGTAATTATGCACCCATTCCAAAAAAAAAAAAAAAAAAAAATTAATGTGTGTTAATATCAAAAAATTTTAAAATTCCTTTCCAGGTACAAAACCACTCACTGAAGAAGATAAGCTGAAATGCTATCGAAACCAGCATTGGTATTGTTTTTATGTACTGAAAAGGCCTAAAACTCCCTAATTAATAAATTATTATTTTTTATTGTTTTTCTTGAACCACAACACCTTGGTCAAAAATCGTAATAAATCTTCCTACACTTCAAATAAGTATTTATAATTGCGCTAATCCAACAAAACAAAAAAAATCTGGTGTGACAAGCACAGAACACATACTGTGTGTCTGTGTTCGAAGGTGCTGTGCGACCAGTCACCCCAGATTTTTAATTTTATTATTTAGATTCTATTATGACTTACGGGGTATAATGTAAAAACCTTAATCCGAAAAACAAACTAATTTTGATCACCCATCCAACATTGGTGACCTAATTCGTCTTTTTATTTTTTTTAATAAAAATATTTCTCTTATAAATATTTAATTTTTGTTTTTTATATCTCGTCTGGTGTTGTTGTTTTTTCGGAATATGACTGCAAAATGCCGTCCGGAATCACGTAGCAGCCAGCCAGAGGGCATTGTTATAAATATTTGTGGCCCCCTCGGATGAATAATGACCCCCCGTTTGGGAAGAGGAAAAGAGATAAGGCCGATTATTGCCCATTTTTGAACCCCCCCCCCCCCCCCCCATTAAAGGGCTATTTTGCTTTAGAACATGTTTCCTACTCGCTAACTACACCTATATTCATTTTTGTTTTTTTTTTTTGTTAATCTAATGAGAAAAAGAGTTTTTTTTTTTAACTCTAAAAAAAAATGTCTTCTTTTTCAACCAACTAACTATCTGAGGGCATTAAAAAAAATCTGGTGTGATCACGAACACCACACCTACCTAAGGTACATGGGGGCAGCTCTATGGGAAGAATGTTTATAATTTTCCTTTAGTTTTATGACAAGTGGCTAGATGGCAATACTAGGCTAGTTCAAAATTTATCCTGTAGAGTTCGTCCCATTCGCCAACAAAATAACATTTTTTCATGAGTTTAATAACAAATACATTAAGTGGCTTTAAAATCTCGGTATAAATTAATTAATTTTTTTAAACTAATAAATTATTATAAATTTATAAATGCCCTTTTGTTAAAAAAAAAAATTTAATAGTAGTACGTGTCATTCAAGTAGATAAAAAAAAGCATTGAAAGATCATAATGCAAAGTGTACGAGCGAGTTAAGTAGTCAGTATTAACCCCCCCCCCCCAAAAATCCCCCCCCCCAAAAAATTCTAACCCCTTTTTAAACATGTGAATTGCAACAAGCTCGAGTTCAAATCTCTCTAGAAGCAATTTTTTTTCCCCTGCTTACTTTTGCCATTAAGCGTTTTGCTCAATTTTCAGCCTTTGGAAAAATATTTATATTTTGTTTCCATGGCTTCTAACTTTCCAATGAAGTACAAGAGTATAGTGTGCTTTAAAAGATTTCAATGAAAAAATTACAATATTCATTTTAAAGAGCATCTAAAAAAATAATTGATTTTTGAATATTAATCAAAATCGTTTGAGCGAATTTTGAGGCAATCGAAAAAAACTGAAAAAGTACATCAGTAAAGTATTAGTAGTACTCTTTGGCCGATTTTGTTCAAAAGTTTTGTATTCCGTGCCAGTTTATTAGTTATATTTTAAATTAAGGAGTTATTTCTGATATATTTATCTTCTTTTTATATTAAAAATATAAATAAATATCGCTATTTGAATGGAAATAATTTTAATAACATCAGCAGATTCATCAAATACTGTAAAAGTGCGTGGAACTATAGACACTTTTTGACCTGCCAATTTAATAATTAATAAGAAGCATTCAATTCGTTTAAAATAAAACATTATTTTATTTACTTTTTTTTTTATTTTTCTTCTTCTTTTAATGCCTTGATCTGTTTATTTTTGATTTTGTGTACTTTTTTTTTTTTCCTGTAAGCGACTCTCCTTGACGGCCAGAGAAAAGATGTCTTAGGGCTGTATGTAAATTTTATATATGAAATGTTAAAAAGAAGAATAAACACGTTTATTATTATTATTATTATAAATAAATATCAATAAGATTAATTATTAAATAATAAATTGTGAGATATAATTTTCAGTTTTGTTTAATTTCATTTTTTTAAATTAAAACGACGTCACATTTTCTAGGTTATGTTCAAATATAGATCCGCCATATTGAATATAAGATGGCGCACGTGTCAACAATACCACTCAAGTCAATGACACACAAAACTTTTTAGAAAAAACTGTAAAAGCACATCAGTAAAGTATTAGTACTCTTTGGCCGATTTTGTTCAAAAGATTTATATTCCGTTCCAGGAGGTTTTCTAACTTAAATATAAAATTTCAACCTCCTAGCTCTTTTTGAGTTATTTTGAACACAAAACGTGTATTTCCATCAAAATAGATTGTTAACATGAATTTAATACTTTGTTACAATTCAATTTCTGTTAAAAAAAAGGAATACTTATTTCTTCTCCATTTCTTTCATGTTTGACGCCATTTTCTTTTAGATTTACTCAAATATATGGATAGTGAAATTCAAAAAAAAAAAAAAAGGGTTATTTAACTGCCACCGTTTAGTTTGAATGGAAAGCAATCTTTCTTAGAGGTCAATGTCAATCGATAAGTTTATTTAGAGGGGAAAAAAAGGAGAGATCTTAATCCCCCTTTAACCTCAAAATCTACCGATAAAATTTGATTGAGGATTTATTATAAATCTAACCTAACATACCTTTTAAGGCCAATCAAATTGAACGATAAAAAAAATTCTCTTTTTTTTTTTGCTTTTGATATTTTTGCATCAAATGGCCAGCCATTAAGTTGTATGAAAACTGCTTTCTTTTATTTATTTATCTCTCTCTCTTTTTTTTTTTTTGCTCTCGGCCATTTTGTTAATATGAATATATTTTATACCTCATTTATAAATAAAAAAAAAAAAAAAATCGTAGTTCTGTTGAAAATTCTAACCTCAAATAAAAGCTTAGTTGCTTATTATTTGTTGTGTTGTCTGCATGCTTCAGATAGTGACTAAGTTAACGATTATTATTATTAGATGCAATAATACATGCCTTAATTAGTTATTTTATTAATAATAAAAATAATTATATATATTTTTTTTTCACTTCTTATTTTAAGATACCCCAAATATTATTGACAATCTGTTGACTCAATGATTGAAACGTATTAATATTTTGATCAATCCTCATTTTAGTAAAATAATTTGTGCTGAATGCTTACGGGTGTCGTTTTGCTGTGAAATGTTCGGATTTGGATATTCTAGCACTAACTTTTGTGAACAAAACAAATTAAAGAAAAAAAAGAAATAGTCGTTGAGAAACCGCTTTACACTGATGATTGACGTAAACTTCATAGACGTTCAATCGGCTCTTCAATATTGACGCGCATTGATAGCTTTCCATCAACCTCCGTCTCACTCGTATTAAAATATTTTATTCATATATTAAATTATTAAATTAACAAAATAGCCTCAAAATTTGAAATATTTTACAAACTCAGGATTATGTTCTAGTTTACCACTCCGACTTAGAACTAATAAAGAAATGAACGAGTTCTCGATTGTATTTATTCACTCTCGGTTTTGTTTACGTATATTTTTTCTCCATCATCCCACCTAACAAATAATTATCAGAAGAACGGAATAGAGATTCGAGGTAGCAGGAGAAGCTACCGAAGAAGAGGAATGGTCAAGGAATAGATGAGGGAACAGAAGAAAGAAGGCACGAGGAGGAAGGAAGAACGACGGAGAGAGAATTCAGGTAGCAGGAGAAGCTAGCGAAGAAGGAAGAAGAGGATCGAGGTAGCCAGGAGAAGCTAGCGAAGAAGGAAGAAGAGAATTCAGGTAGCAGGAGAAGCTAGCGAAGAAGGAAGAAGAGGATCGAGGTAGCCAGGAGAAGCTAGCGAAGAAGGAATAGGCGAGGGAACAGAAGAAAGAAGGCACGAGGAGGAGGAAGAAGGAAGGAGAGAATCGAGGTCCGGCGGTCCACTAGGCCTCCAGATAGGCTAGTTCTTTGAAGAGGGGAAGGAGGGTAGAGTGATGATGATGTGTCACCAAAAATCAAAGGTATTATTTTACCTATCAACTTTATAATACATTTTTGGATGCTTATCCTTCATAGTTAACGCAAACCCTCAACATTGTTACTTAACCATGGAAATTTCTTCTTACCTGGAAGTTAATAGACTGACTGGCTGTCACCGGCCTTGGAGGAGAATCAAAGCGAGCGCCGCAGCTGCTAGGGGAGGTGAAGTCCACCAAGAGACAAGCATTGATGCACCATTGCCGTCATGTACAGCTGCTGGCAGTTCTCCTGGGGGGAAAATAAAAAAGACCTCAAACGCGTGCTAATACTAATTTCACACCTGACAGAGGAACAGGTGCCTCACTTATTGGCAATTGAAAATTATCGGGACAAAACAAATTTATCAACGCAACACATGTGTCTCTATTTTCTAATTGTTTTAATAATTGAATTCAGTGACGTAATAATTTAATGCTTATTAGAATAAATTTATAATTTATAATATTTTATTTATGAATGTAATACATTAAAATAATAATAATAAATTATTCCATTTCTCTACTTCTTTATAGAAATGATGATTTTGCTTTGTTTCGCCATTAATATATTAATAATTAATCAGTCTAGCATTTTCTTTAATGTATTTCAAATTTTAACTTTTTATTTATTTATTTAATGAATAAATGAAAGAGTTCTTTTTTGGTCTTAAAGCCCGTCATACACGAGGACATTTATATTTTTGGGGCCAATTCTGCGCAGAAACGTGCGCAGTTTGAAAATTTAAACTGACAGCTGAATCAAAAACTTTTTTAGGTTAAAAACTATAAAAGGGCCTTAATATAGATAGAAATATATATTTATTAATAAAAAAATATATAGACACACCTCATTTGGTAAAAAAATAAGCTAAGAATTGTTTTTTAATATCTTTACAAAGAATTTTTGTTTTCTTTAGGTAAATAACAAATATTATATGCACAATGAAAATTTTATTTATTTAAAATTTTGTAAATCATAAAACTAAAATGTATTTTTTTATTATAAAGAAACGAAAGCATTCATATATTATACAAAATATAACTTGATTGTGATTTCCAAGCCTGATGATTATGGTTTATAATCATCTGAACTGAATGTTCAGTCGAAAATAAACCTGCAACCAAAAAACTACCGTGTTTTATTTTATTAACTATCAACACCTATGTTCAACATAAAAAACACTTCCACAATTTAAATTTAAATCATAATTGTGTGTGCAAATCCATCTAAATAAATATTTTAGTTATTATCAAAGATTATATTCCAAATGAAAATTTAAATAAATAATAGTTATTTAAAACAAAGTATTCATTTACCTTATATAATAATATAAATATATAATCTAGATATTGCTCTTTTTTTTATAAACTATAATTTCCAAAATAAAACTGCAAAAAATATATTTTTATTAATTATTATATTCCAAGTGGAAATTTAAATAAATAATAATGGAATTTAATAATAATTTAATTTAATAATTAATTCTTACCTTAATTTTATTTTCCAAATGAGGTGTGTCTATATATTTTTAATTTTTATGATAATTAAAATGTCAACTGCTGTCAAAAAAAAGAAAAATTCTAGGTTATGATGACAACAAATTTCCAAAAAGCGGCGTTGCCAGATATGGTCGATTTACTGCGCACCCTCTTTGCGTCGATTTGGCCCAAGAATATAGAACAAACTTTTTTTTTTTTTTTTTCAAGCCAATTCCAATTCCATTTTTGCTGTCATAGACGAAGACATTTTTATGGAGCCAGTGTACGACGGGCTTAACAAACAAACAAGCCCCCGGGTCTGGGGTAGTAGGTAGCGTGCCTACCTCCTATACCAAACGTCGCGGGTTCGGACCCAGGCAGTCCGATGATTTTATTTAAGCCATTTGGATACCAGATGGCTTAAATAGAAATGCCTGAACCCCAAATACATTTATTAATTACAACGGTTATCGTCTAAAGTCTTAAATGGCCAGAGTTGCCGAAAAGACTGTGTGAATGTGTGTGTGAGTGTGAGTGTGAATGAGAAAAAAGTGTGAATGTTTTTTTTAAAAAAAAAAAAAAAAAAAAAAAAAAAAAAAACAAACAAACAATTAATTTTGTCAATTAAGGTTGTTCGGATAGTACATCGTAAGTCATAATAGAATCTAAATTTTTTTTAAATAAAATTAAAAATTTGAATGTCAAAATTCCTTATTATAATTTAGTCGTGACCTATCATAGTTTATAATTGGATTAAGTTAATAATTTAATTACCAAAAATAATAAATGAATGACTTTTGATTTGAGCAGTTTTTCACGTAATATAGAACTGGCAACATTGCATTCATCAACTATCTATTTTAAATCTTAAACGCCTTCAATTTTATTTTATTTAATATATTACAATGTTTAATGCAAATCAGTTTAAACACAATGGACGATTTGCGAGAAAAAGTATCTTAAAATTGAAAAAAAAATATGTAACTAACATCAAGTATTTTATGCGACGTTGCCAGGCTGGTCTGACTCTCGATGCTTCCTTATTTTTAAATATTGGCGACTGTCATTTTGGAGAATTTTTTTGACTTTCTTGTTAAAATATCTTTAAAAGCGGTCGGCAGAAACTTTTGATTTTATTTTTAACATATTCCTCGGAAGTGAATTAATAAAATGTAAGTTTTTTTGTTTTTGTATCATTTGCACAGATGCCTATATAATTCGATATGTGTGAATTTCGTCGTTATTCCCCATAGGCTACATGTTAAATTTCAATTTTTTAAAAATTAATTACACGATAACCCTGTGTCAGATCTGCTTCAAAATTTTATTTTATACGTATTTGATAGTGATTAATAACATATTAAAAAATTAGCTTTTAATCAAGGAAAGTGCTTTAATGTCCGAACAACCTTAAAATGTAGACAGATATTACCGTTGAGCACGTGAACTGTGACGGTGGCTGAGGCCAAATCGCCAACTGCACACGTATAATTGCCCGAGTCTTCTTTTTGAGCTTGAGCAATCTTCAGAGTAGAGACGAGAGTTCCTTGCGCCTCTGAACTTGTATTCACCCTGCAACAACAACAACACATATTGTTTTTAATGCTGATATAAATGATTGAATGAAATTGTTGTTTATTGTGATCTCAACAATCCGAATAAACAAAACGTCATAGACACGTAACAATTGAGACAATGGCGCGTTTTTTTTTAAAGACGTTTTCTATTAAATGACTTCCGAGCTTTTACCTCTCTCTCTCTCTCAGCCACTTTCAAGCGGATATTTGATAAGTTCTCTCTATAAAAGAGCTCTTTATCGTTCTTTTTTAGTAATTGAAGCACTTGAGATAGAGAGACCTTTTAATTCATTTCAACAATAATTTAAAAACAAATTTTATTTTTCTGAACAATTAAATATATCGACACAAAAAAATCTGGTGTGTCTGGTGGCAGAATAAATAAACAACTTTCTTTGATAATAAAGTTACGTTCTTTGCTTGTCAACCAGATTTTTTTGTGTTAATATATTTAATTTCCACCGATGTACAAGACATTTTCAAAATGTTTTTTTTTTGGCCTTAATCAAGTTGGGCACCGATCAAAAAAATTTTATAAATAAAAAAGAACCATACATGAATACAATTGTCTGTACAATTTTTTAATCATCAATTTTTTAATATAATACATAAAGATAGTTTGAAAACATTTTTAATTTTTAATTTTTAAGGCAATATTGTGGGTTTACATACCAAAAAATCCTTTGTTCCTGATTTGAATTATATTGATCTCAAAATTGTGACGTGAGTGAAATTTTAATACTAATGTACTCGTCTTGAACCTTATAATGTTTTGTGCTTGTCACACCAGATTTTTTCTGTCGATATATATATTGAATTGTAAGATGTAAAATTTATAAGCATGGGAAAATATTTATATATTGTTACCATGATCTCCTATGAAGTACAAGAGTAAAGTGTGCTTTCATCAATTTTTAGAGCAAAATGAGAATATACATTTTAAAGAGCATCTAAAAAAATAATTGATTTATGAATTTTAATCAAAATCCTTAGCGTCAATTTTAATAAAATCGAAAAAAACTGAAAAAGTACATCAGTAAAGTACTAGTACTCTTTGGCCGATTTTGTCCAAAAGCTTCGTGTCACATCCCATGGAGATGCCTAACTTAAATATCACATTTCAACCTCCTAGCTCGTTTATTCCTTGAGATATTTTATTCACATACAAACTACAAAACCTGTATTTCCATCAGTCTCGACATGGATCTTTCTATTTGTATATATATAAATTAAAAAAAAAAAATTATTTTAAATGGAATTTAATATGATATTAAATTCCCACACGCAAATGGAATTGAATTGTTGCTAATAGTATATCTTTTAATATAAATGTAAATGTGGGAGATTGACGACTGACTTATCCCCCCCCCCCGACCCCCCCTCCTTCCTTCCTTTCTTCATTGTCATGTTAATTAGAAACCTGAGAGATTTGACAGAGGAAGGGCCAGCAGCTACAAAGACAGGAAATTACGATCCGTAAACACTCGAGATGGAGAGTGTGGTCCAGCCAGCTCAGCTATGGAGCTATATTTTAATGTTTATTTACTCCCCCCCCCTCCTCTAGTAATCATACTAAATTCGAATGGAAATCATTAATTAAATGCAAATTGTTCTATCTTATTTATAGCAAGAAAGAAAAATAAAATTCGAGCCAAATCGTGACGTCAAAAATCGCACAATTATATATTTCAAATTTTGATATAGTTTCCTCATTTATATGAATAGAAGAAGATATTTATTATTAAATAAGGAAAAAATAAACAAATTTTAATTTTATTTCAAACACTGAACGGATTTATAATAATTAAATCTCAGAGAATTGATAATTTTGTGTGTTATTGACTAGAGT
Source organism: Euborellia annulipes (assembly GCA_023213315.1). Taxonomy (NCBI): domain Eukaryota; kingdom Metazoa; phylum Arthropoda; class Insecta; order Dermaptera; family Anisolabididae; genus Euborellia; species Euborellia annulipes. The sequence goes on along the minus strand of JAKCPI010003849.1, from coordinate 174 downwards.
GGTATTGTTGACACGTACGCCATCTTATATTCAATATGGCGGATCTATATTTGAACATAACCTATAAAATGTGACGCCATTTTAATTTAAAATTGAAATTTAAAAAAAAATAAATTAAAAATTAAATCTCACAATTATTATTTTATAATTAATCATATTGTTATTTATATATAT
>JAKCPI010003848.1:0-10736 GCA_023213315.1 Euborellia annulipes | reverse complement strand
TTGTAATGGTATAAATACCCTAGCAGTAAAATTAATATTAATATTCGAAGTTAATTCTTTTTTTTTTTTTTTTATTATTTAAATTATTCTAAATTAATCATGTGACCGCCTAGAATTTCTCTAAATACAAAAGATAGCGCCACCGAGCAGAATGTCCATCAAGGAACAAGGAAAAATAGCCAAGGTCGAAGGCCATGCAAGCTAGAGAGAAAGCATGACTCACTCCGCTCGCACTTCTGATTCACTACGACAGCAAGACACAGAGCCCAGCTGGTAATGGTCGCCTCTCTCTCTCTCTCTCATCTCTCTCTCAAGGACGACGATAACAGACCTCGCTCAGCTGATTTACCATTCTTTTAAAGTATAATTTTAAACAGTGCATTGTTGAATATATATATATTTGATTCATCTGAATAATATATCTGAGAGATTTCATCATCATCATCCTTATCAACACCACCGCCACATGTCTATCGACACCGGCCATCTGGACCTCAACGGATGAACATCCCTCTGTGCCCAGTGTAACACGTGAGCTCAAAAAATCATAATAAATCTCGTACGAGTAATTTTTAATCAGATCTGAATAATATAATTGAACTTTTTTAATTTTTTCGGAAGCAAATTTCCTAGAAATGAAAGTCAGCCATATTGAATTTTTTTAATATTAATTTTTTTAAAGGCCTAATTTAATTAAACGCATGCATAAATCAATCTCATAAATTAATATATTAAAATAAATATCAATTGCAATAAATTAACTTCATAAATTTTTTTTTTATTCAACTAATTAAATTGCGAATCAGTAATAGAAATTTGTAACTAAAGATTAAGAATATTCAAATTGGAGGACGAGGAAGAATTAAATGATAGCTTAAATTTAGAAATAATTACAAGCAGGAATTGTGGAGATATATATAAATGTTTTATTTTTTCAAATTAATTTTTTTATGATTTTTTTTATATACAATTTTAATTCAATTTTTTTTAACTGGAGCCGAAAGCGCTTTGCAGGAGTTCTTTCCTTCAATTTAATCTGAAATTAAAGAAAGAGAGAAATTTTAGAGACAAATATTGAAAAAACCGAAACGTTAATTTTGTGTTATCATGAACCTAGTACATAATTTATAATCAATTTTATTTATTAAATTTTTGGTTGTAATAACCCAAGAGAAATACACATACAAATCTACACACACAAACATTAAATTTTAAATACTGATCTTTATATGATCCAAACGGGGAGCCGTAATTACTCAATTTTAAATAAACCCAAAGTCCAAACCGATACGGGTCACTGGCAAATCTCTTTGTGGAAAGTAAGAAGGCCATTGCGGCGGAATATTAATTATAAATCTTCGTGGCAGGAATTGGAGCTGGAGGTGCATCGGTGTAGATTTCAAACTGAAATTCGAACCGTCACCCCTGAAGGAACCGAAACACTATTTCAAACACACATGCAAACTCACACTAAAATTTTCTCAGAGGTTCTCAACCATAATTATAATAATAATAATTGAAATATATTTTTTTTTATAAGCACACTGTGATAATCAAATTTGATTTTTATTTAATTTCTTTTCTTCTCTCTCTCTCATCTGAAGAAAGAAGAATGCCTGTCTGCCCCAATTGTCAAGCCGTGACCTCGAAAAAGGGTTTCTGTAGCGATTGCACGGTTGAGGTGATTTTTATGAAACTCAACAGAAAAATTGAACAAGTGCTGCAGCAGAATTCAGATATTATTACATCTTTAGAGCATAATGCAACAACCCTCGAAGAATTGAAAACGAAAGTTGAAGACGTTAACACCAATATAACCCAATTGCAAAATCGGGTGGAAAAACTCGAGGGGGCAACAAAGGCTGTCAACGAGGAAAATGTTCTTCTGAGAGAAAGAATGAATAAGGCTGAGCAAAGGATCCTAAACGTCACCAACTCATTGGAAATTCAAGGCATTCCAGCAAAGCCTAACGAGGATCTGCAGCAAGTGATCTGCAATGTGGCCAGCGCTTTGGGTGTCCCCTTGGCTAGAGAGGGCATAACGGCGGTCTACCGAGTTCGGCGAACGGTGGGAAATCTGCAGGATCCTCCAGGCATTGTTGTTAGACTCCAGCATCAGCACGTCAAGGAAGAGGTCCTTACGAAGAGGAGAGTGAGGCGAAACTTCTCCACCAGCGATGTAGGCCTGCAGGACAACAACGTCAGGACTGTCTACGTGAATGATGCGCTAACTCCTTATTTTAAAAAATTGTACAATGAGGCAAATAAACTGAGAAAAGATCAAAGGCTGAAATATCTATGGGTGAGGAATGGGATTATATTTGGAAGAAAGACAGAAGGTGAGCCGAAAATCATTATCTCAACCATGGATCAGCTGAAAAATTTTTAAGTCATTGTCCATTCCAAGAAATATACTCAGGGAACATCAACTCGAGTATTAATTTATGTTTAAAAACTTTAAAAATGAGTCATTCTAGAATTAGCTTACTAGGTTTACTTTTTAACTTATTAAAAAAAATAAAGACATTAGTGAAGAATAAAATAAATATTACTTATGCTCTTTTAATTTTAATTTTGATTTTGATTTTAATTTTAATTTTAATTTTACTTAGATGCACTGTATTTAAATCTACAAGCTTGCATAAACTCTCATTTTATAAATTTCTGCTGCCTCTTAGATATTTTTGTTTCGGTCCTTATATTTTTGATTTACTTACGTGTATATATTCTAGAGTGAAAAAATTATTCTACATTAATTTGCATTTTCAATATATTTGTAATTCAGGAAATGAATACTTAATTAAATCTATAAATGATCGGCTTAGGAAGAAAATAGAAATTATTATATCTGGGCTCGATAATTGTAGAAATTACCTAAAATTTCATTGCATATTAATTTTTAATTTCAACCTTCTTAGCAAGGATTCAAGATTCAATACTGTTAATCTGAGATTCTTGCGATGTGGGGACTCGGGGAGTGGCTCGTCATTGGGGGACTCTCTCGAAAAAATTATTAAATTTTTTTCAATTCCCCGGGCAGAGATAGAGGTTCATTTTTTGAATCAATTTAAAAATATTCACTACTCATCCATTTTTGTACAGAGATTACACACACAGTCAAACAGATGACCTCTCTAAACATCTGTCATGTTAATGCCCAGTCCTTGATTGCTCATATAGATGAATTTAAGCATTATTTTAATAACAACTCATTCGACATTATATGTATCGGTGAATCTTGGCTCAAAGAGAAAATTACATCAAATATGGTGAAATTAGAGAATTTTAACTTATTTAGACAGGACAGAAGTTTGAGAAACGGAGGAGGGGTGGCTGTGTATGTTAGGGAAAGCATTAAAGTAAAACAACTAAATTATTCACTCCCTAAAACCTCATTAATCGAGTTTATAATGGTAGAGGTCACGACGGGCAACGAGAAAATTTTTTTATTGGTTGTCTACCGACCTCCGAAAGTGGGATTTTTTACTGATTTAGATAATATATTCCAAAACTATCTACCATTATATTCCCACACTGTCATTACAGGTGATTTTAATGTAGATTTTAACACAAACTCCCCCGATAGAATTTACTTAAATAATCTATTTAACTCTTATGGTTTAACAATCTGTCCTTTACACTCTACTCATTTCACCAGTAATTCAAATTCATGGTTAGACTTAATTATTGTCAATGACGCAATAAACGAAAAAATAAGATCTATAGGTCAATTTCAGGTGCCATTTCTATCAGCTCATGATTTAATTTACATGAATTTAAACTTTGAGATACCCTTATTTACACCCTCCTCTATAACCCGGCGCGATTTTAAGAATTTCAACAGAGAGCTGTTTATCAATGAATTAAGTCAAAGAGATTTCTCACCACTTTACTCAGACTCTAATGTAAATACTAAGGTCAGCATTCTAAACAAAATAATCTTAGAAACATTTAATAAACATGCACCCATCAAAACTTGGACGCCTAGACGAAAGCCAGTCCCCTGGATAACTGTAGAGATTAGGGATCTGATAAAGATGCGGGACATGGCAAGAAGGTGGGCTCTAAGAAGCAAAGATCCCACGTTGTTCAGTCAGTTTAAGGATCTCAGGAATAAAGTGACCCAGATGATTAAAAAAAGTAAATCTACTTATTTTGGAAAGCTACTGACCCAAAATAAAAATACTTCGGTCCTCTGGAGGCAAATATCAAATCTAGGATTGTCTAAATCTTCCAACACCTGTCCTCCTGACCTTGATATTAATGCGTTAAATCAGTTCTTTTCTTCTGGGAATGACAATACTCAATATAACCCAATAGAAATTAACAATTTAAGTGGACACCACTTTGATGAAAATAAATTTTATTTTCCACATCTGGATCCAAAACTGGTCCTTGAAGTGATTTTACGTCCAGGGTCGGAGGCAGTGGGAACTGATAGGATTTCGTTAAAATTAATTAAACTTTCATTGCCATGTATCCTCCCTGTCATAATACACATACTAGATGCTTCACTGCAGGAGTCTTGTTTTCCAGAATTATGGAAAACAGCAATTATTAAGCCCCTTTCCAAAAAGAAAAATCCTCAGGCTTTTTCTGATTATAGGCCAATATCATTGTTATGTGTTTTATCTAAAATATTAGAAAAAATAGTTCACCATTATCTAACCTTATACTTAGCAGAACATAAACTCCTGGACCCCTGTCAGTCGGGTTACCGTAAGCATCATAGCACTCAGACTGCCTTGTTAAAAATTACAGATGATATTAACAAGGGCATAGACAATCGCAAAATCACAATTCTAGTCCTCTTTGACTTTTCCAAAGCGTTTGATCTTGTGGACCATAGTATTTTGTTAAATAAACTCCAAAATTTTAATCTCTCTCGGGCGGTATTGAGGTGGATATCATCCTACTTGAGTGGAAGAAAACAAATCATAGAGAATGATAAAGGGGAAAGATCCGAATCAGTGAGAGTCACATCCGGGGTGGTCCAGGGGTCAGTCCTCGGACCTCTGTTATTTTCACTATTTGTATCTGATTTAAGAAATGCTCTCAGCCATTGTCAATACCATTTTTTTGCTGATGACCTTCAGATATATATGTCATGTTCGCCCAGGGAAATAGAGCACGCAGTTAGGAAAATCAACAATGACATAAATGCTATTTGTGATTGGTGTAAAATAAATAAATTGAAAATCAATGAAGGAAAAACAAAGGCAATTATATTCGGGACTGCTAAATTTATAAATAGATTAGAAAACCCTCCACCTATAATTGTTAATGACAAAACAATTGGCTATGAAGAAAGTGTAAAGAGTTTAGGACTCATTTTGGATCAGAAACTAAAGTGGGGCGAGCAGGTCACTAGCATTTCCCAAAGAGTCTTCAAAAGTTTATATCAATTTAAAAAGATAGGGAATGATTTACCCCTAAAAGTTAAGAAACTCTTAATTAGTTCCTTAGTCCTGCCAATTTTTGATTACTGCAGTCTGGTCTATTATGGCTTGTCTAAGGAACAGAATACAAGGCTGGACAGGGCACTGAACGCCTGTGTGAGGTTTGTTTTTGGAGCAAGAATGGATGAGCGCGTGACTCCTTATTATCAAAAATTAGACTGGTTAAGAGTCAATAAAAGGAGAGAGTTTACCATGGGGTCATTCCTCTTCAGCCTCTTTAAAACGAGGGAACCTAAATATTTAAACAGCTTGTTCTGCCCTATCTCCTCGGTTCGGTCACGAGAGTTACGCGAGCGATCTTCGGATCTTGCGGTTCCTGCACACAGGACGCAATATTTTGCTGATTCCTTCCAGATAGCTGGTGCCAAACTGTGGAACGGAATACCGCGGGTTATTCGGTTGTCGCGGAGTTTGGGGGGGTTCAGGGCGAAGTTTCGGAGCCACCTGATGGGCGAGCGGGGTCAGAGTTGAGGAGAGGTTAGCTAGATGGGAGGGGAGAGAGAAAAAAAAAGATGAAAAAAAAAAAAAAAAAAAAGGACAAAAGATTGCATTGTCAGCTTTGCGGGTGAGATGATTGTTTGCGGGTAGTAAGGCTATGTAACTATTGTTTAGCTTTTTTTTTTAATGTTATTTTTATTGTTAACTGATTGTTTGGTTTTATTTTTTTTTAAAGTGAAATTTTGTCTCTTGACTTATTTTTAATTTTGAGTGTTGCAATTATTTATATACTGTAATTTATAATTATTTGAATTTGTAAGAGAAGAGCAAGTGTACAAAAATTGTATTTTCAAGCAAATGCTCAAAGAGTCGGACAGACTCAGAGCACATTAATAAATATATTCATTCATTCATTCATTCTCTCTCTTTTCAGATTGAATTAGATTTCAATCTTCAATATATTAATATAGCAGAACATTTACAAACATATATATATGTCCACCCAATTTTTTTTTTTTTTAATAATTCTTTTAAATTTCTTTTCTTTTCTCCCATTTGGATTTTCTTTCTCTACAAATAAAAATAATTCTCAACTGTGCAATAATTAACATAATCAATTAAGTCATCCTCACTAACTACCAACCAATCTGGAGTATTTAGAGCCTTCTGTCCAGCAAGAGGTTACGGCTAGTTCTGTACAGGCGATGACATGAGAAATATTAAATATTAATTTTCCATTTTTTTAAATTTTCATCTTTTATTTTTTTTAATAGCTTACGTAACCCTTCAGACATTTTTATTATTATTTCAGCAGGCCTTATCAGGAAATAATCAGCCCTAAAAGGACCCAAATAGCGAAGCAGATAAATAAAAGTCCTACCATAGTTAAGGGTTCAACCACCCCCACACCTAATTATTAGTAGGCGTGGTCTTAGAGAAACCCAAGAGGGAAGATCAACCACTATAAACTCATTCTTATCTACGAAATAGAATTAAAATATATGAAAAATCTGAATTTAATTTTTCTTATTTTTTTTGGGAGACTTCGCTTTAATGGGTTAAATGAGATTTAAAGATAGAGCAACTTGAGGTGATCTATTAAACATCCCTCCAAGGTAACAACATAAGTAAGGTTAAACATAGATTTTTTTTTTTTTTATTTAATCCATTTTTAATTTCTGCAACTTACAATATTTAGGCTATTAAAATTCTAGGAATTTCTTTATCAATCATTCAATATACCTGAATAATTAACAAATATATATACACGAAAATAAGCATGTGTATTTATTAACTTTAAACTATAATTATTATTTTGAACAAATATCTCGAGTTCATCGATATTATTATCTAAATTCAAAACGAGTACTTGTAAATTATGGCATCTTCTGATGATCTGCTCTATGCAGTTTTGAGTGAAATTACATTCATCATAAATATGTAGAATTTTAATTTTTTTTAAAGCACAGATTAATTCCTCGAGGTCGTTGGTGGAATATCTTGGCCAATCACCAATTTGAACAACTTCAAGTGAACTTAGTCCTTTTAAAACGTCTATTATGTTATCAATTGCTCGGCCAATTTTGAAGTATCTAAGTTTCGAATGAGCCACAACATCGCTAGTTATTACATTCTGGGCAAAGCGAAGGTTGAGGTATTCTAAATTTGGACATAGCATTAAAACGCTGCTCAAGTCGATCTCTTCTGCTGAATTACATACCAAAGTCTTCAATTGGGAGCCACACTTTACAAGAACAGACATCATCTCAACGGAGCGACCTTCTAAATAAAGGTGTTTCAGTTGTAGGAAATTTGGAACAAATTCTATAGCTTCACGAACAGGAGAATACAAAGAAATTGTGGGAGTTTCAGGAAAGACAGCATAGAGGTTTTGAAGGCATGTTAAACTTGTTTGCCTTTCTTCCCTTTCTTCAAAGTTTCTTGGAATTCGCTTAGAGAAAATTAAATATGAACTATAATTATTCGTTTGAAAGATTTCTAAATTCGGAAATTTATCATAAATTTCATTCGGTGAAGCTGGTATATCGTAATAATAATTAAATGAACGACCGTAGATTCTCAAAGCACGAAGTGATTCGTGTTTTGGGCAATTAAGTCGGAAATCTCTGAAAGATAATATATCTCCTATCCATTCCAAATTCTGTAATTGCGGACAAAATTTTAAAATTTTTTCAAATAAATAATCTTCGAAAAAAGTAGATTTTATTGTTAAAGATTTTAAAGATGGAATCAGATTGAAAAATTTTTCTGTTTTAGAAAAATCTTGAAAAAAATACCAATTCAATTCCAAATTCATTAAATTTGGTTTTTTGATTTCTATTAATTCCATGACTTTAATAAAATATTCTTCATTTTGATCAGGTGACCAATGATAAAATGGATAGATGCATAATATTTTTGTCCTCTCAGAGAGCATCAGACGAATTGTTTCTAACATCAAATCTGGCTTCTCTCGTTCACTTAAATGCAATAGCAAATTGTTCATGCATTCGTCTACAATAATAATCGGGAGGCTTTGCACATATTTTTTTTGGAAATCAAAATAGTCTTCAGAATTGCTTGAACGATCAGAAGAGAGAAATTGAATTAGATTCCTCTCGAAGTCCCTCTTGACGAAATCTCGAAAAGAACATGGCGAAGGCATCTCGATGAAATCTGAAAAATATATTTAATGAAATATAAACTGGAATCGGGAACGACTCAACGGGCACAAAGTCTAACGAGAATAAAAACTAGTCAAACATTTTCGGTGTTTATTTGTAAAAATTACGTTTCGGCCAGAGATTATAAATCTCAATTGAATTGAGATTGTCACAAATGTAACAACCTTTGTAATCCTAGCTGAATTGAACCCGAAGAAGGCCACAGCTGTTTAAAATAATGTTATTTATCAGAGTAGAGCAGAAAAAAACAAAAAATAATTTCAAATGTTCTTTTATTTTAAAAGAAGGAAGGGACAAGATAAAAAACTGAAATGATGTCACTGGGCAAAGAAAACAATTTGTTACAAAATATTTGCCATTAAGAAATAATAGTTTGAACATTTTATTGAAAATTAAAAAAATCGAACGAAATTTCCAACTTGAATTTTCTTCGGCGCGAGTCTAGAATACGGCCAATGATTTTTTACTATGATAGTAAACTTTTTAACATTTCTTTCTTTATTAGCCTAAATTAGAGCGCGGAAAGTATTTCGTATTTTTTTCTTTCTCGATTATATTTTCAATCCTAAAAATCTTGCGCAGTGTAATTTTAGTGGAAATTAATCAAATATTTTGCCTTTTTTTTGTCAACCGAGAAAGTTCCCTCGTGTCGGCCTTCGTCTCGGTCAGAAGCGATTGGATAACGCTTAAAGCCTGTTCATTTTTATGTTCTAAGTAATATCCAATCGCTTCTAACTAAACGCCTTTGGACTGAAAATAACCGAGCCTAAGCCGAAAGTTTAAATTTTTTTTTTTCTAAACCAGCTGAACCTTAGTTAAAATAACTTTTTTTATAAATATTCATATTTCCTCTAAATGTTCGTTATTTTTAGAGATATTTGGTCCAAAATGTCTTTCCGAGCTCTTATTTGGGCCAATAAAGAATTGGCCGTATTCTAGACATGAGCCTTTTCTTCTCTCCTTGAGCTAATTACAATTAAAAAGCCAAGCTTATATGTTCCAATATATTATTATTGGTATAGCTAAACATTTGATTTTGATTTTCAAAATTTTGTATATTTGTATTGAAATATGTATCAAATGTTTATACTAATTCATAATATGTTGAAACATGTGACCGAGTGTTTTAATTTTCGTAAAATAAAAGAATATCGGTGGCAAAAACAAAATGGCTGGTGTCCTTAGGGCGTTATCCTTTTTAAATACAAAAGAAATGGAGTAGAAATTGATTTATAATTAATTAACGTGTGTGCTTTAATTTTAGAACTCCCTATACACATGAATAAAATGATAATTAATTTAATTTAAAAATTTTATGAAATTAGTATCAAGTTAATTAAATATATATTAAATACTTTGAAAATATTTTAAATTACTGTATTATTACTATAGAATTATAGACCACATTGCGTATTAATTATTTATTAAAACTATAAATACTGTGACATCCCGTCCTGTGAAAGGGACGTAAAGAAGGTTCCCTCTCAGTGATGCATTCTTCGAAAGAAGTAGGCTACACGCCGGTGCTGAGGGAGTCCCTTCTCAACTAGGACATCCTCCATAGCATAGAAGAGGTTGGATAAAAAAAGGAGCCGGTTGGAACCAGAAATAAGGATTAGTTCACTAGTAGAGACGAGAGCAGGAGGAGGAGGAGGAGCTAGAGATAGGAAATGATGTAACTTCACGGGGTGCCGGTAGATGGCTACGGCCAGAGGCCGGTTGGGTTTGAGGTGTGTGTCTCCGTACACGTAAGCACCTCGGGTAAATAAACGGGGATCCCGATAGGAATTTCAAAAATAAAAAAATAAAAAAAAAAACTATAAATAATTAATACAGTACCAATGAGGTACTTATATAATTAAAAACTCCCCTAATGATAGTAATACAAATCACAAAATCTTTTAATACCTACAGTATTCTTTTTAATGACAATTTCTAAAATAATTTATATTTGAGCATAGACAGATTTGAAATAATTGTTTTCCGAATATAATTTAATCATAGTTTGTCACATTTGTTTGTATTTGTTTGCAATGTACCCTTGCCCCCCCCCCCCAGTTCCGGCGCCTATGTTATTAATAAATTAATTATGTCCAAATCAGAATGCCTGGACCCCAAATAAATATATTCATATTATTAATATAAAGATTTTCGT
>JAKCPI010003847.1:0-18487 GCA_023213315.1 Euborellia annulipes | reverse complement strand
CCAATCGAGATCCTTCGCTTGTCAGTCAGAAAGCACTTGATCCACTGGAACAGTTCAGAGGATAGACCAAAAGATGGAAGTTTGATACCACGGTCGGGCTATCCCCCTTTCCTACCCTAAGAGGATGTTTGAATTACTTAAAATAAGCTGGTTCACGAACTCGACCGTGTTGAGACTTCGACCTCCTCACCCGGTTCCTTTTATTCAACCTCTTCTATGCTAGCGAGGATTTCCTAGTTTGAGGAGGGACTCCCTCAGCACCAACTCTTACCCTTTTTCGAAGAATACATCACTGAGAGGGAACCTTCCACAGGATGGGATATCACAGCAACTCCCTCTCTCTGTAAAGTGTACTCGAATAGATCCATATTCCAATCCTAGTGCGTTCAGTTTTTTTAAAATTGCTCTAACGATTTTGATTAAAATTTTTATATGCTTTTTAAAATGCTGGAGCTAAAATAGTATATAATAACTTCCCATATTAAATCCTATCAAAAGATGAGAGAGCCAGGTGAAAAAAAAAAAAAATGGATAAAAATTACCTTATCACAAACGGGAAATTGTCTCTTACTGCTGTGTATGTATGGGTTTCATTCATTAAAATACTTCATTTGAAAAATTCCCCTCTCTCTCTCTCTCTCTCTCTCTCTCTCGCCAAAGTTTTAATATTAATAGTAACATCAACTTCCAACCAACTCTTGTAAGTTCATTTCCTTTATAATATAAATATTGATTTAGAATGAATGCATGCATTTACCATTTCCTCTCTCTCCTCTGGCTTTGCTTGTTGTGTAAAGTTGGAACCAAGTCAAGAGTGAGTGAGAGAGAGGTAAATATGGCTGGTGAACACCCACAGGGAGAGAGAGAGAGAAGGAAAGATCGATCTTACTTTAATTTAACGTTAACCTTTCCTGAGTTTTTTATTTTTTTTTTTTAAAAAATTTCCCCACCATTTTTTTTTTTTGAAGTATATCCAAAATCTTGCCAATTTTCTGACTAAAATGATATATAACTCTTCATTATTATTATTTGAAATTCCTAACGGAATCCCCTGTTTATTTATCCGAGGTGCTTCCTGCACGAAGACACCACCCTCAAACAACGCCCCGACCGAGCCTCTCTTGCCCCACCTACCGGCACGTACTTTGATCATTACATAATCTCTAACTACATCTCCTTAGTAGTTGTAAAGCTTTCTATCGCTGGCAGGTGAATTCATATACTGATAGATCTAATGTATATTTGTGCTATGTTTTCTAGTCACTTATAGATTTTTTTGTATGATTTGAACTTTAGCTCAGGGGGGGGCAAGAGCCTAGGTCGCACCCTGGACGACCAGACATCAGCCGTAGGTTCTACAAACTCCGTGAAGTTACATCATTTTTAATTCTCATAGCTGCTCCTCCTTCGTTGTTTCTACTTAGTACTAATCCTTATTTCTGGTTCCCCCTTCTTATATCCAACCCCTTCTATGCTAGGGAAGATGTCCTAGATGAGGAGGACTCCCTCAGCACCGACTCCTTTCGAAGTATGCATCACTGAGAGGGAACCTTCTACAGGACGGGATGTCACAGCAACTCCCTCTCCTCGTAGAGTTGCTTGGGGGCTATTGTGGTGAGATCCAATATTCCAATCCAGTGCCTGCTTGAGGATTTGTTTAAATAAATATTTTTATTTAATGAAAAAATCCCGCACACCCAGGGTTTGAACAGGGATCTTCTTTGTAGAAGCCGACACCCTAGCCCACTACACCAGCGAGCCCCCTCCATACAACTCTTATATATAGATTTTTATTTCAATTTAATATATAAAAATCTGGTGTGTGTGATCGCACATCAGGCAACTTTCTCTTATCCTCGGTAATTGAAAGTTGTGTTCTGTTCTTGTCACACCACAATTTTGTGTCGACATATATTGTTTCGGTAGTAGAGTACATTAAATTTCATAGTAAAATTTATAAACATTGAAAAATATTTATTATTATCGCTATACCCCTTATAAATACAAGAGTACAAGTGTACTTCAAATAATTTTCAAAAAAAATGAGAATATACATTTTAAAGAGCATTCAAAAAATAATTGATTTATGAATTTTAAAAAAATCGTTGGAGCGAATTTTGAGATAAAAAATCAGTAAAGTACTAGTACTTTTTGCTAATCGAAAATTGAGTGTTTTTTTGGCTAATTTTATTAAAAAATTTATTTAATAAATAAGAGATTTAATTATCATTTTAAAATCTCGTAATCGTTACTACTGTATAAGCTCATTTTTCGTAGTAGAAAAATCTGATGCGACTAAAACAGATGCAAAAACTATTTTCTTTAGACTGCTCGTAAATTCTCTTTCAAATGGGTAAAATTCTGGATTTTCAGTAATTTTTTGAGCCTAATCTTTTAAGGATTTTGAGACCCGAGAGATCCACCATATTTTTAAAGAGGGGGCCCACTGGCTAGAATGGAGACACGTTAGCTTAACTAAAAAAAAAAAAAAAATCATTGTAAAAGATGTTCAGCACACTTTTAGTTTTGTTTTTGTGATATCAAAAGGATAATAGGGAATACAGGAATGGAAAGCCCCTCCCCCAACCCCGCCAAATTTCTAGAGGATCAAATCTCCGGGCTTCTAAAGCAGCTGGCGGCGGTGAAGTCCACCGTCACGGCTGTTGATAGACCAATTTACAAGGCACACAAATTTAAATTTCTAATTGCCGCCGCTAGATATTATTTACAAGCTAAATAAAAGATGCTTTAAAAAATAAAAAGGATGAAAATCCATTTTCTTTTTTAGATTTTAAATGACCGCCATTTTGAAACCAACCGAAATAAATTACAAATGTAAAACAAAACATAGTAGGTTTATACAAAAATTTTTTTCTTTATAATTTTGATTTATATTTTATAATAGTGTCTATAATAAAGGTTGTTTCTAAAAGGACTTTACAACATTGAAAATTAATATAAATTTATTCGGCTGCCCTCACACCCGAGCGTGCTAGCTGTCTGTTTTGGTTTGAACAATCAAAGTCATAAAAATTTATTCAAAGAAGCTATGGAACTGATTTTAGTGTCGTTTATAGGGAAACACATCAAGTTTTTTTTTTCCAATTTGTACTTGGAGTGCCCTAACCACTAGACCACAGCAGTCCGAGTACAAATTGGAGGATCCGTGGTTCGACTCCCGGCGGCACACCCTTATTTTTTCGGGTTGGTGTGACGGTTGGGACAGCACACAATTTTCTCTTACTTTTGGTTAAGGAAAGATGGCTCTCTCTCTTCCTCTTACCTATGGTATAGGGAAAGTTGTGTTCTGTGCTTGTCATACCAGATTTTTTCTGTCGACATATGTTTAGTTTCCATCGATATAGGCTATTAATTAATTCAAGATGTAAAATTTATAAAAATGGGAAAATATTTATATTTTGTTACCATGGCAACCATTTCTCCTATCTTCTCTATTAAGTACAAGAGTAAAAAAAAATATATATATATATTTTTTTTTTTTTTTTTAGTTTTTTTTTTTAAATATGGGAGGGTGTATTTTATTTTTTTTTTTTTTATATGTAGATTTAATTTTTTTTTTTTTTTAGGTAGGTAGTTTATTTTTTTTTTTAATTAAAAAAAATATATTTTATCCCCCCTTATATATATAAAAAAAATTTATAAAAACGGAAAAGGCAAGGAGAAAACAGAAAAAAAAAAAAAAAAAAAAAAGCACAAGAGTAAAGTGTGCTTCAAAAAGATTTCAATGGCAAAATGAGAATATACATTTGAAAGAGCATCTAAAAAATAATTGATTTTTGAATTTTAATCAAAATCGTTGGAGCGAATTTTGAAAAAATCGAAAAAACTTAAAAAGTACATCATTAAAGTACTAGTACTTTTGACTGACAATGTCGCGAAAACCACTTTTTTGGATTCAGGGGACCTCAAACCTCGAGATCGAATTTTTGACATGAATCCAATACTTTCTCTCTATTAATTAACATATATATATATATATATATTTTTTTTTTTTTTTTAGAGGTAAAAGAAAGTAAAAATCTAAATTCATTTCTTTTCATTCATCAAAAATAATTAACCATACTTTCCATTCATATACTTTGTACAAAGGGCGAGATTCTCGCAAATATCTGCTTGCCGCTTACGAAAAAATCACTTTAAAATTATTAAATTTTAAAATTAATTGATCGACGAACGAAGGAACAAAAAGAAAGAGAGATAATCGAATTTTAAAGCAAAGTGAGATAATATTATTTCTAAAGACTAAGAGAGCAAGTGACAACCCTTCTTTCCAATTTACTCTTAAAAATAGATACTATAAAGTTGGTAATACTTAAAAGAATAAAAAGGTGGAGGAGAGAGATTCTCTTTATCAAAGTTTAAGAGGACAAAATGGCGTTATTTGAAAACAGATTAGAAGTTACAAAAAAAAAAGCATATGGAAGAGTGAGAAAAAAGTTTAAGTAAATTTAAAAATCTGATGTGACTGGCGCACAGCACACAACTTTCTCTTACCTTCGGTAATCGAAAGTTGTGTACTGTGCTTGTCACACCAGATTTTTCGTGTCGACATGTATTTAGTTTCCGACAGTACGTAACATATGAATTCAGATGTAAAAATCTGGTGTGACTGGCGCACAGCACACAACTTTCTCTTACCTTCGGTAATCGAAAGTTGTGTACTGTGCTTGTCACACCAGATTTTTTGTGTCGACATGTATTTAGTTTCCGACAGTACGGAACATATGAATTCAGATGTAAAATTTATAAGTATGGGAAAATATTTATATTTTGTTACCATGGCAACCATTTCTCCTATCTTTTCTATGGAGTACAAGAGTAAAGTGGTCTTCAGAAGATTTCAATGGCAAAATGAGAATATACATTTTAAATAGAATCTAAAAAATAATTGATTTTTGAATTTAAAAAAAAATCGTTGGCATTCCATGTTCAGCCATGTAACCCACCATCTCAGATTTGGATGAAATTTTTTTTATTTGTTGCTTGTACACCATCCGTAATAAGAATCTAAAATTATATTACAATATTCCTAAGAGTTTTTGAGAAAAAAATCTTATATTTGAAAAAAATGAGCTTGAGATGCCTTTCCGAGACTCCTAGTTGAAGTGATATTTTTTAGAAAATAAATCATAACTTCCTTTGTTTTCAACATATCAATCTGAAATTTTTACTGAAATATTCAATGCAGATTTAGAAAAACAATAAATTAATCATTAATCTAATCTAATCCCTCTAATCTAATCTAATCTATTAATTATATTAAACGAGCAATGTACGTTTATTTGTTTGTTTGTTTATATATATGCATATCAGTTCTCGAAAACGGCTCTAACGATTTATTTCAAATTTTAAATTATACTATTTGTGGTCCCAAAATGAAATTGTGCTAGGTCTCATGTTTAGGAAAATTCGGGCACTAGTACTTTACTTGTGTACTTTTTTAGTCTTTTCCAATTTTCTCGAAATTCCCTTTAAAGATTTCTTTCAAATTTTAAATATTTCCTATTTCCGGGATAGAAAACAAATTGCGCTAGGTTTCATCTTCGAGAATTGTAGACCGAAACTCCTCAACTACGCTAATTTTTTATGAAATAAACTCATTGGGGAAAATAAAAAAAATTTTATTTTTGTTTTTCCCTTCCTGCATCCTTGCGGAAAAATTAGCGTAGTTGAGGAGTTTCGGTCTATTAAATTGGAATCTAGACAGGCGAACGCAACTAAAAAAAAATAATAATAGTCTTTTATAGAGCAATATTAGATTTTTCTCAAGTGGCAAATGCCAACAACAGAAAGAAAGAGGCAGAGAGAAAGAGAGAGAGAGAGAGCAGTGTCTTTTCTTTTTATTTTACTCTGGTAAAATCATAAAAGACAGATGACAAAGAAATATGAACTCGAACGCAGAGTGGTGCGAATAAATTATAAATAAATATGGCCAATTTTGTTTTAGACAATACAAGAAATAAAAAAAAAAAAAATGTTTTTTTATTTAAAGCATTTTCATAACAAATTACTAGCTACACTGCCCGCGGGCGTTTGAATAAAAAAATAATATTTAATAAAATATTTTTCAGGATCTATACAGGGTGTATATTTGAATAAGATATTAATTACACAGTGATTTTGTTGACCGAGTATTTGAAGCTATTTCTGGATATTTGGGTAGCGCTGATTCCAAAATTCCATCACTTTTGCCACATCACGTCTAGTTTTAGAGCTATAGAGAAAATAAAATTTTAATAGAAAATATGCTCTGATTTTGAATTACCTGGACTTTTTTAAGACGACACACCTTTAAAATATGCTTTGGGTTATAATACATATAAATTTTAAGTTTCAACCCAATCGAAGGTCATTTAGACGTACCGCAAACGGCAAAAAGTTTAGAAAAATCGATTTTTTCAGTTTTTTTGCCCACGGGCTTGGTCTAGTGGCTAGCGTGCTGGCCTTCTAAACCAAGGGTTGCGGGTTCGGATCCCAGTCATTTAGATACCAAATGGCTTAAATAAGAATGCCTGGACCCCTAATAGATATATTCAATATTAACGGTTATCGTAAAAGTCTTATATGGCCTAAGTTGCCAAAAAGACTGTGTGAATGTGTGTGTGAGTGTGAGAGTGAATGAGAAAAAAGTGTGAGAGTTTTAAAAAAAAGTTTTTTTTTTTTATTTTGGACACCCCTAATACAATTCTCTAGTTCTTTGGCTTTCCAAAAAGCATTCGTTCGTGAATATCTGTCGATTATTAACGAAATAGTTAAAAAAAATATATATAATAAATATTTTTTGAGATCTATATATTTGAATAAGATAATATTATTCAAAATACCTTTATTCGGACTAAACAAGTCATAGATATATTTAACAAGACTGTGAGTGTTTTTTATTGGTTAGGCCAAACATCCCATGGCCCCCGGGAATCGAACCCAGGATCTCCGCCTTTCCGGTGGCCTGGTGCAATGGATAGCACGCCTATGCCCCGGAAAGGCGGAGATCCTGGGTTCGATTCCCGGGGGCCATGGGATGTTTGGCCTAACCAATAAAAAACACTCACAGTCTTGTTAAATAAATATAATAGTTATCAAGTTTGCAAGATATGTTTGTGCTTAAGATTGGGCAAAATTGCACCCCCTGGAGTCGAACCGGAATAATAGTTATGTTTATTCCTATAGACAAAGCGCCTAAAAGATAGGCAACCCAAGTTTCAAAACTGTTTTGTTAATAATTTCGTTAATAATCCACAGATTTTCATGAACGAATGCTTTTGTAAAGCCAAAGAACTAGAGGATATCGTAAAACTATGTTTTTTTTTTCATTCAGGGATATCTAAAATTGTATTAGGGGAGTCAAAAGTAAAAAAAAAAAACTTTATAAATTCGATTTTTTTTTTTACTTTTAGCCGTTTGCGGCACGTCTAAATGACCTCTGAAACTTGAAATTTATATGTATTATAACTATCTGCATATTTTAAAGGGGTGTCGTCTTAAAAAAAATCCAGAGAATTCAAAATTAGAGTCGCTCTAGAGCATATTTTCTATTAAAATGTTATTTTCTCTATAGCTCTATAATTTGACGTGATGAAACTAATGACATTTTTAGAATCAGCGCAACCCAAATACCAAAGAATAGCTTCAAATACTCGGTCAACAAAAAAAAAAATGATATTTTTTGTTCTTCTGTGTTATTATTTGAAATTCCTTCCCGTTTATTTACTCGAGGTGCTTTCCTGCTCACCTCTAATACAACCATCTACCGGCACCCTGTGAATTTACATTATTTCCTACCTCCAACTCCTCCTGCTGCTTTAATTTCTCTAATTCTTATTTCGGCTTCTTTTATCCAACCCCTAGGAAGGATATCCTAGTTTGAAGAGGGACTCCCTCAATACCGAGAATGCATCACTGATATTCAATGAATACCTTGACAAATTTGATGATGGGCCTCATAGTTCTAAAGAATCTAACCCAGGATCTCTAGCCTATCCGGGGCATTCGTCAGGCCAAGTGTTTGTACCGACACAATACATGTATAGCTACGAGAAAGTAAAAATAATAATAGATTTATCTCAGCGTCTAATCATAATAGAGACGGGTTTCTCAAAAGCCCTTTGTCTCTCTCTCTCTCTCTCCTCTTATATGTATAGAAACTTATTTCACAATCAATTCAATTATTCATAAACTCAACATGTACTCTCTCTTTCTCTCTATCCATGTTTTGAATGAGAGCTTTGTTAATTATTAATTGAAAAACCGATTTTTGTCATTTCAAAGACAATTAGAACAATTGTGGTATAGATAAATGCTCATATATACAACATCATTAATGCGTTTCTCAATAGATAACAAAATTAAAAGAAGTATTCCCATTAAATTTTATAAACCCTTGTTTTTGATAAGAACCTAGAAATGGAAACGTAATAAAGTTTATTAGAAACAAATTGGTTCTGTTCTCTTCACTGGTTCAGTCCGTTTTGTTCTATGGAGTGGTTCTCTGTGGATTGGGAGAAAAAAATAAATGTGGAAAGAGTGAAAAATGATCTTAGGCCTGGACAGAACCACTCCAGACTACATTTGGGGAATGGAGACGGGTATATCGAAGATGCAAATAGAGGCGTGGAAAAGAATAATGAAATTTATTCTAAGGATGGACAAAATGGGAGAAGGACTAAAAGATGCTATAATAAGATCCTGAGAGATATGGAGAACGGACTGAACGGGCAATGGGGAAAGGAGATGAAAAGAGAACTGGAGAAGATTGGTAGACCCGGAATCAGTCTGGGATGGAAGAAAGAAATGGAAGAGGACTGATGCCGGGTTGCAAGAAAACAGTTCTGTAAATATTTAAAAGTCTGTTAGTAAACATCGCTTTGGGCTTTAAAATTATAGGCTGTTGCTAAAGCAACTTTAAAGGAACCGTTAACTATTCCCTACTGTTAAGATATATAGATAGATGCAAAGAGATTGGGCCCCCGAAAATGACAGCTCTCTATGTAGTTGGCCAAGTTGACCGCAAGGGCGCATTGTCAAATTGTATAATTTATAATACATACCTCATAATTAAACCTCGCTAAGTTCAAAACCTCCGTAACTTAAAAACTTTTTCAATTCCCTTCCCTTGACAGCGTAAAACCTCTATTACTTAAAGAACAAAACCTCTGTAACTTAAACAAATATTTTGATCATAGCCCTCGATAACTTAAAATAATATTTTGGTGACCTCTATAACTTAAAGTATTTCTTAACATATCATCGAAAAAATAGTTAATGCAGAAAAATACATGAAGCAGCAAAAAATACCGATTTTTTTGTAAATAAATAAATCTATTAATTTAATTTATATTTAACTAAACTATTCTAAATAAACAAATAGATCAAACGAAATTCCTTTTTCACTCACGTGCCCAAAGTCAATAAACCACGGGACGTTAAAATTATATTCAATAACCTCTCTAACTTCAACTCTCGATAAGTAAAAAACTCGATAACTCAAATTTCTAACCGTTTCCCTTAACTTTAACTTATCGAGGTTCTACTGTAGTACCAAAATTATAAAAAGAAATTAAAATAGTAATTATATTTATATTATTTAAATTTTAATTGTTAATATTAGATTACAAAACAAAAAATGTTTAAATATTTAAATATCGTAAAATAAAAATAATAAATACGTTGGTTGCTCTGGCTGTCAGATGTTAAATTATAAAGAAACTGGGAATATACTATAACCTCACTTTTTCTCTTCATCGAATGAATATCTATAATTAATTAATAATATCGCTTAATACGTTTCAGAAACTAAAGAAAACTCAATTAAATTAATGTATTTCTATCTTACCTCTCTCGCGTGATAATATAGTCACCAAATTCTTATTTATTTCAATGAAACTAATCAGGTTAGTGGATACTTTATAGTTTAAAGCTCGGAATTTCAACCTTTAGTTTAAATACAGCTTTTACGAACCAATCATCTTTAAATACGTTCTTGCAACCCAAAATTATTTAGCGGAAGGTTTAAACCAACAAAAGCGTTTAACGAACCGTTAAATACATTCTTGCAACCGGGCATGAGAATATAGACGAGATGGAGAATATTCTAGAGAGAAGGCTGGAACAAGTAATCGAGAAGAATTGGAGCCGAAACCATTCTACGGGCAGATAAAGAAGACGATCGGACAAGAAGCTTACCTAAGAGATGGGCCCGAGCAAGGTGCGGCAATCTGGCGCTTTTTGGAAAGGGGGAAAAGAGGTTTGAGGTGTAGAGTGTGCGAAATAGAAGACGAGACGGTCGAACACCTTATGTGCGATCGAGGGAACCACAGGAAAGAACTTGGGAGACCTTTGGAGAAGATTGGAAGGACCGGGGGACGAAGATCTCCTGAAGTGGCTGGAGGGGAGGAGGAGGGAAAATGAGAAAAGAGGAGATGACTTGAGAAGAATGTGATACTTTCTTTTGTAACCTTCTTATACCGTTGAGAATCAATGTAGTAAATATAAATGTATGTAACAACCATTATTGACACAAAAGCACATAACACCGAAGTTGTGTGCTGTGCGACCAGTCACATCAGATCTATAATGTAACGATCAATTAAATAAAGAAACAATATTTGATTTATCATTTGAATTATATATTAAATAAATAGATAAATATGGTTACCTGTATTCATAAATTAACAAATATTTGAATGGTGAAATGTAAGTTAATATTTAGATTATAGAGAAAGCTTTGCTAAAATGGACATGTATCTCTCTCTCTCTCACTCACTTTATAAAAGGTATGACGTATGTGTACACTTGCATTCATAAATTAATTAAAATTTAATTAAAAGCCCCTAAAAGAGATTGGAGAAGAATATCGATGGGGGGATTGTAATTGAATGGTGTAACTACAAGGGTTTGAAGGGCAGGGGGAGGCAACGAAGCTGCAAGGCGTTATAATGACTTATAAAAAAATTATCGTAATTAATTTTTTTGTTATCAAGCAAATACAAAAAAACAATCTGTCCCAATAATCTTTAATTTTTTTTTAAATTAAAAAATGAATTTATTGTTATTATTAATCACATATTAGTTAAGAAATTTTTAAAATAAGCTTAGATGATTTATTTAAAAATCAACTGTCAAATTAGTTCAGCATTCTTGCAATAGATGGCAGGCTAGTCTAACAGCCGATCCCCAATTAGCCTATATTTATATATTTTTATGCTTTTATAAAAGATACATAATATATAATAACATTTATAATATTTATTGTTAAAAGATCAATGAAAATCAACCAAATGCATTAAATATTATTAGCTACCATTCTGACATTTCTTGGCAAATTTTTGAATTACTTGATTTTTATACTTTTTATGACACACTACGCCATCTTATCGGGAAAAACATGCGTAACACCTTCACTAGCCCATTTCGGTCTACAATTTTGAAAAACCTCATTCTAATCCGACGAATAGTTGCAGAGATATAAGCAAAAAAAAAAGGCTCGTATTCGCCCACAAATAGTATATATAAGTAGCGTGATTTTTTTCACCTTTCCTACAGGTAATATTTTAATTGAATTATATATGATTTAGCGCAATTAACGGCTGGCTGGCTGACTGACATTCGAATATTTAACGTTGGCAAGCCACAAATGAATTAACTGTCAAGCATAGCGAGAGAGAGAGAGAGAGAAGAGAGAGGAGGTTTAATTAAAATTTAAGAGAGATTCCACAGACCGAAAAAAAAGAATATTAAAAAAGAAATTTCTTAAGAGTTCTGCTCTAAACAAAAAAGATTTAATTTACAAGTGTATTTTATTTCATTTCAACCATTCTCTTAAAAAGAAGATATAAAAGTTTGAAATATCTTTAAAAAAAAATCTGGTGTGACTGTAGCACAGCACACAACTTTCTCTCTACCTTCGGTAATCGAAAGTTGCGTTCTGTGCTTGTTACGCCAGATTTTTCGGGTACACATATATTTAGTTTCCGCCGATATATTGAGGTACGTACACATCTGCGCTCTGCGCACAGGTCAACAAAAAAGATTTTTTTTTTGGGTTTCTGTTTTAATGCTGGAATTCTGATTCTAGGCACCAAAAAACACTTAAATTTCCATTTTTAGCTTTTAAAGTTTGCTTTTAGCCTTTAATTGGTACAGGGGTTTGAAAAAATAAAAAAAAAACCTCAAAATTTGTGTACTTTTTCAGTTTTTCGCTTATATCTCGTAAACTAAGCATATTTTGTGCACCTTAATATATTACAAACTTGTAGAGCATAAAATTTGCTAAAATTTAGTTGATAAAACGAATTTCTAGACCCAATATTAACCGAGATACGGCCTATCAAAGTTTCTATTTGTTTTATATTTCGAGAAACTTGAGACTTTCTTCAATTTTTCGCTTATATCTCGAAAACTAAACATATTTTTTCCACTACAGTAAAATACAAAATTGTAGAGTATTAAATTTTCTAAAATTTGGTTGATAAATCAAATTTGTAAACTCAATATTAACCGAGAAACGGCCTAACGAATTTTTTCTATGTTTTACATTCGAGAAACATGGTCTAACTTTGATCGGCCGTACCTCGGTTAATATTGGGTCTACATATTCGTTTTAACAACCAAATTGTAGCAAATTTAATGCTCTACAACTTTGTATGGTACTATGGTGTACAAAATATGCTTAGTTTACGAGATATAAAAATGTCCGGTCTTCTTAGTAAAAAAATTCGAAAAATTGCTCTAGTTTCTACAAAAGCAAACTTTGATTAAAAAAATTATTTTTACATTTATTTTTAGAGTAGGAGAAACAAAAATTTCATATGAAGAAGCCAGACCCAAAAAATCGTGTTGACCAGTGTTATATGTATACTGTATACGTAGTAATTCTATTAAAATTTGATAAGAAAAAAATCAGATCAACGATATTAGAGATGAGAATTGATTTTTTTTTTTTTTTCGATATTACTATTATCTGGCCGGATTCCTTTTAATTGTTTTACCGAAAAGAGAGAAACTTTTCTTTTTTTTGATGAATGCATAAATACTTCTTAGAATATAAAAAAAAAAAAAAAATGATTTAGTCAAAATCTAATATTCTTTTTCCCTAAATAATCAAGAAAAAGTTTGTGTGCTTTGAATTCATAAAAGTTGAAGACTTGTCTATTGACATTCAAATATTGATTGATAACTGCTCTCTCTCTCGCTCTCGTTTCGTCTTCTCTCAAAGATAGTCAAGTTTTAATAAAAATCATCTTTGCGTTTAAAAAAAAAAATCTATTTAATTCAGAATCCTGAGAATGAAATTTGTTATTGTAATCTATAATTTTGCTGTTTGTTACAAAAAAAATTAGCATTTCTTGATGTATTAATAGATGAATTTATGATGCTTTTTACTTTCTCTTACCTCTATGTATGTTAATATAAGGAGAGAGAAAGTATTGGATTCATATTGTCGAGATTTTGATGGATATACACGTTTTGAGGTTCCGTGAATTCAAAAAAAGTGGTTTTCGCGACATGGTCTGTCTGTGAACAAAATATCTCAAGAACGAAAAGAGCTAGGAGGTTGAAATTTTATATTTAAGTTAGGCACCCCCATGGGACGTGACACGAAGCTTTTGAACAAAATCGACCAAAGAGTACTAGTACTTTACTGATTCAATTTTTCAGTTTTTTTCGATTTTCTCAAAATTCGCGCCAACGATTTTTTGATTAAAATTCAAAAATCAATTATTTTTTAGATGCTCTTTAAAATGTATATTCTCATTTTACATTTCTTGCATTCACTGCATTTCATAGGAAAGATAGGACCATTCTAAGACAAAATATAAATATTTTTCCGTTTATAAATTTTACATCAATTCTAATATATCAAAGGAAACTAAATACGAGTATATGTCGTCACAAAAAATCTGGTGTGGCAAGCACAGAACACAACTTTCAATTATCGAACGTAAGAGAAAGTTGTGTGTTGTACTGTCATTCACACCAGATTTTTTGGTAACGACATATATTTACGTTCCGGCCCACTATTTATTTAAATTAATTGTTATCCACTGATTCGGGGCTCACTGGAAATGAGGCTAAGATGTCAGCTTCTACAAAGGAGATCCGTGTTCAAATCCTGGGCTTGAGAGATTTTTCATTAAATATTTAATGTAAACAAATCCTCAAGCAAGCCCTGGATTGGAATATTGGATCTCACCACAGGCAACTCTACGAGGAGAGGGAGTTGCTGTGACATCACGTTGTAAAGAAGTTCTCTCTCAGTGATGCATTCATTCGAAAGGAGTCGGTGCTGAGGGAGTCCCTCTTCAAACTAGGACATCCTTCCTAGCATTGAAGTGGTTGGATAAAAGGGACCGGGTGGAACCAGAAATAAAGATTAGTTCACTAGCTAGAAACGAACGAAGGAGGAGGAGTTAGAGATAGGAAATAATGTAACTTCTCGGGATGCCGATAGATGGCTTCGGCCAGAGGCCGGTTGGGTTTGAGGTGTGTGTCTCTGTGCACGAAAGCACCTCGGGGAAATAAACGGGGATCCCGATAGGAATTTCAAATAATAATAATAATATCCACTGATTTGAATTCACGTTTATTCCTTTAAAAAAAAATAAATTGATCATTTTATAATCTATTTCAAAAAAAAAAATCATTCATTTAATCTCTCAAGTCTAAAGCTAACAAAATTAATTCTAATCCTAGAAGCTTTCAAAATTCAATCACTTATGAAAATATTGACGTTAAATCTGAACTTAAGATGTTAGTTAATTTTAAAATAATCGATAATCATAATGAAGAAAAAAAATCAAATGAGTGACGTCATTATTCTTAATTTTATTATGACAAATAAAGGTGTCAGTGTTCTAGGAATATAGAAACAAACTCTAGTTGGGAGAGAACTTTGATTAGACTAGATGATTTCATACATCTCTCATCAACGTGACTGGAAAACTATCAAAAGGGTTGCTCGCAAGGGCGGATACAAGGGGGGGGGTAAAGGGGGTAATTACCCCCCCCCGAGATTCGAAAAAAATTCCTTTTTTTCGCAAAAAAATTTATTTTTAATGTAAAATTTTTAAAATTAATACTTAAAAATTTGATATGTATTTATATTCTGGCAAACAATTACAGAATGCGCTTTTAAATTGCCGAAATTAAAAAAAAAATAGTGTGCTGTGCGACGAGTCACGCCAGATTACCCCCTCCCCCCCGAGAAACACCTCTGGATCCGCCCTTGGTTGCTCGATAGTTGAATTAACTTTCTTTTTACTTTCTCTTAGTTTTAGGCCTATGTGCAATCTCTATATAATAAAATAAAAATATATATTAAATGACATTTTGTTTTATAAATATTTCATAAAAATCTGGTGTGACTGGTCGCACAGTAATTTTTTTGTATTGAGATATATTTAGGCAGACAGACCATGTCGCGAAAACCACTTTTTTGGATTCAGTGGATCTCAAAATGTGTATATCCGTCAAAATCTCGATATCGAATTTTTGACATGAATGTCCAATAGGCAACTTTCTCTCTACTGTATATATTAACATATATAGGTAAGAGAAAGTAAAAGTAATATTTTTTAAATTATTCTTTTGCTTCCATTGGGAAATCATTACCCGATATAAAGCGCTAGCCACTCACTTCCGTTGTATGTGCCTATTCTCTCGCGGAATGGCCAGAGTGAGAGGAAGTGGAGCCAGTGAGAAAAGAGTATAAGTACTTTTTAAAATTTTTTTTTTGATTTTGGGATTAATATAATAACTAGCCGCGTCGCCCGCTTGGACCCCCTCGCTTTTCTTAATTATGAGAAACTGGCTGGCGTCTAGACAGGGGGGCTATGCTCCCCTGGACCCCCCGCCAGCTTGCTCGGACCCGCCTGCGTCAGACCCTCGCCTTTTCTTAATTATGAAAAGAAAATTATTATTATTACTACGTATTCCAATCCATAGCCTACTTCAGGCTTACATTCATAGAATACACAATTGCAAAGAATACTAAAATATTTCTCTATACATTTCCTATGGGAGAAATCGTAACTTTAGGAATTAATAACTCAAAAAGTTGTAGGAATTTCGGGACCCGAGTATTTTTCCGGGACTCTCCCTAACGTCCTCTATAAGACTGCAAAATTTCGTTTCAAAATTCCACCGGGGAAGTTGTTCAAACAGAGCGTGACAGACGGACAGACGGACACTCCGCTATTATTATATATACAAGATTATGTAGCCTTGGGACTTTGTTTGATAAATATCAAAAAAAGTCATTTATACTTTGGCTGTGAGAAATACTTTCTTTTTTTTTTTACTACTTTGAAACAACTAACTTTAAGAGAGAAAGAGAGAGAGAATTTAAGAGTGTGTGCCAATGACAATTGAGAGAGAGAGAGAGAGGAGAAAATCAACATTAAAGACAAAAAAAGTTTTTGAAATTCAAGAAATGAATTTTTAATAAGTTTCCTTTCTTCTTTTGTAAATTAATAATTAACGAAGCCTTTTTTTTTTCTTTTCTCTTCCCTTGAATGACTGACTTTAAGGTAACAATCAAATTGTTAATTCATTTTTTATTTAGGCTGAAATAATTAATATAAAGTGGATTCGTTGTTTCAAGGCTCTGTCTGTCTCTCGTTCCATTTCAATGAATGGTTAGTAAACACTAGCAGGACGACGGTGATGGCACTTTTCTAACTAATTCATAACGATTTTATTCTTAAGTATGAATTTTGAGGAGGTGATTAGCTGAGGGGATAAAGTTTATAATCCTAAGTTCAAGACAACTCGAGTTCAAATCTACCTTATGGCAAAAAATCATCCAACTCTATTTGTGATGCTTCCTCCTGAGGAATGAAACTTACCTTTGGTAAAAGAAAATTGTGTCGAGATATATTTAGTGTCCGCCGATATATTAGAATTCAAGGGGGGCTCTCTGGTGTAGTGAGCTAGGGTGTCGGCCTCTACAAAGAGAATTCCTGTTCAAATCCTTGGCGTGCGGGATTTTTCATTAAATAAAAAAAATATTTATTTAATGTAAACAAATCGTCAAGCAAGCCCTGAATTGGAATATTGGATCTCACCTACAATTCACTCAGGCAACTCTGCGAGGAGAGGGAGTTGCTGTGACATCCCGTTCTGTGGAAGGGACGTAAAGAAGGTTCCCTCTCAGTGATGCATTCTTTGAAAGGAGTAGGTGCTGAAGGAGTCCCTCCTCAACTAGGACATCATCCCTAGCATAGAAGAGGTTGGATAATAGGAGCCGGTTGGAACCAGAAATAAGGATTAGTTCACTAGCTAGAAACAAAAGCAGGAGGAGGAGTTAGAGATAGGAAATGATGTAACTTCACGGGGTGCCGGTAGATGGCTACGGCCAGAGGCCGGTTGGGTTTAAGGTGTGTGTCAAATAACAATAATATTTTCTGTAGTCTTCTATGAATGAGAAGACTATTGTTAATTTCTCTCTCTTTGGATTAAATCCTTTTGGAAGTGTATTTATGACGTTGCCATTTATATAATAATTACATGTCATTCAGTTAATGTGAATCCGGAAGTAGGAAATTGACCGTTGTTGTCTATAAACAAGTGATGAGTGCACTCACTTTTTGTGACTGTGTGTGTACACTATCGACGGTCCGCGCGCGCAACGCATCGATACTCTCTCTCTCTCTCTCTCTCTCTCTCCTTTGGACCAAAGAGCTGCTGCATCCGGGGATTCCGGGACCCCGGGGGGCTGAAAAAATCAATTTTCGAAATATCCATCCCCCACTTCAAACAACCAAAGATAAAAACATTGCGTGACGTCAAGGTCAAAAAAAAAGAGGAAAAGAATCTCGCAAATAAAAAAAAAAAAAACTTTCGAGCACTATTTTAGGTATATAAAGGGGGGATTGGGAGGGGGGCGGGGGGTGGTAAGAAATCATTATAAATAAATATTGAAATTAAACAATCTTATAGGATACGAGGACAGGTCAATTATTACGCAAACCAAAAAAAAAAAATTTAATATTAAAAAGAAAAAGAATTTGGGGGGGGGGGGGGGGAAGGGGAAAAGAGTGAAAAGAAAAAAAAAAAAAAAAAGGTCAATTATTATTATTATTTGAAATTCCTATCGGGATCCCCGTTTATTTACCCTGAGGTGCTTTCGTGCACGGAGACACACACCTCAAACCAACCGGCCTCTGGCCGTAGCCATCTACCGGCGCCCCGTGAAGTTACATCATTTCCTATCTCCTTTCGTCTCTAGCTAGTGAACTAATCCTTATTACTGGTTCCACCCGGTTCCTTTTATCCAACCTCTTCTATGCTATGGAGTATGTCCTACACTGTAAAAAAAAATCTTAATTTTAGTGTGTTTTTGAATACTAAATTTACAAATTTCCCTTGTAAATGATATCTACTATGCATTTATCTACTAAATTTACAATTGTATGCGTTCAAATATTTACAACAAACATTTTAAAATTACAATTTTCTTCGAAAAATAGAG
>JAKCPI010003845.1:0-72459 GCA_023213315.1 Euborellia annulipes | reverse complement strand
TCAAAATTGGCCAAAGAGTACTAGTACTTTACTGATGTACTTTTTCAGTTTTTTTCGATTTTCTCAAAATTCGCTCTAACGATTTTGATTAAAATTCAAAAATTAATTATTTTTAGATGCTCTTTCAAATGTATATTCTCGTTTTGCCCTCAAAATTGTTTGAAGCACACTTTACTCTTGTATTTCATAGGAAAGATAGGAGAAATGGTTGCCATGGTAACAAAATATAAATATTTTCCCATGTTTATAAATTTGACATCTTAAATTCTAATATATTGGCGGAAACTAAATATATTTCGACACAAAAAATCTGGTGTGACAAGCACAGAACACAACTTTCGATTACCGAAGGTAAGAGAAAGTTGTGTGCTATGCGCCAGTCACACCAGATTTTTTTCCGTTAAGCCAATAGAATTTTAAAGATGTTTAGTATTAAAAATACTAAGTTAAAAATTTTTAAACTTAATTCTGGTGCAAATGGGCATTAGTGACCCACGAGCTAGTACTAAAAAATATATGAACAAAATTTGATCTACTTCTAAAAAAGGTTCGCCATCCCTGGTCTAGGGCATTTTCAGAGTCGGCTACAATAATAATAATGTGTTTTTTCTCATTATATCAGCGACACCGAAAAACATTGTAACAAGCGTAAGGGATAAAATACATAGTTTTATTACTAGCCAGACTCTTTCGACTTGGGGTCGAAACATTAGTCATGAGGTCATATTGAATAAAATAATATTGGCTCTATAAATCTTGTTTATTCCCCGACTACATCACCAATAATGTTCTTAGCAGTAGGAATTAAAATTTAAAAGTTAAAAAAAATCTGGTGTGACTGGCGCACAGCACACAACTTTCTCTTACCTTCGGTAATCGAAAGTTGTGTACTGTGCTTGTCACACCAGATTTTTTGTGTCGACATGTATTTAGTTCCCGGCAGTAGGGAATATTTGAATTCAGATGTAAAATTTATAAGTATGGGAAAATATTTATATTTTGTTACCATGGCAACCATTTCTCCTATCTTTCCTATGAAGCACAAGAGTAAAGTGTGCTTCAAACAATTTTGAGGGCAAAACGAGAATATACATTTGAAAGAGCATCTAAAAAATAATTGATTTTTGAATTTTAATCAAAATCGTTAGAGCGAATTTTGAGAAAATCGAAAAAAACTGAAAAAAGTACATCAGTAAAGTACTAGTACTCTTTGGCCGATTTTGATTAAAAGCTTATTTTTCCGGTCCCGGGGGCTGTTTAACTTAAATATAAAATTTCAGCCTCATAGCTCAATTCCTTCATGCTTAAAAGTGAACACAGACACACCCACCCACACCACCCACCCACCCACCCACCCACCCACCCACCCACCAGACAGACCATGTCGCGAAAACCACTTTTTTGGATTCAGGGGACCTCAAAACGTGAAGATCCATCAAAATCTCGACATCGAATTTTTGACATGAATCCAATACTTTCTCTCTATATATATATTACATATATACATAGGTAAGAGAAAGTAAAAATTTAATATGTAAATTACTGATTAAATGTCAAAGACTATATAAATTTATAACTTTTAAGTTTGTTTTTTGGAGGTCACCTATCCGAAATTTAGCCATGGCCTTAATAATAAGATCCGTCTTCTCTCAGGTTCAAGGTGACCCTCAGATAATTTTAACATGTTCTTATTATAAAGAATAAAATGCAATTTTCAAAATTAGTATTTCCTCAATTATTCCTGCCAAGACCATTA
Organism: Euborellia annulipes; assembly: GCA_023213315.1. Classification (NCBI taxonomy): domain Eukaryota; kingdom Metazoa; phylum Arthropoda; class Insecta; order Dermaptera; family Anisolabididae; genus Euborellia; species Euborellia annulipes. The sequence continues at coordinate 70,703 of JAKCPI010003845.1, read as the reverse complement.
CATAATGTTATTTATACTCTTTTATGGAATAACAACATTTGACTTGGCAATTCTATTTTTACTTTCTCTTACCTCTATATATATGTTAATATATATAGAGAGAGAAAGTATTGGATTCATGTCAAAAATTCGATGTCGAGATTTTGATGGATCTTCACGTTTTGAGGTCCCCTGAATCCAAAAAAGTGGTTTTCGCGACATGGTCTGTCTGTGTGTGTGTGTGTGTGTGTGTGTGTGTGTGTGTCTGTGTGTGTGTCTGTGAACAAAATATCTCAAGAACGAAAAGAGTTAGGAGGTTGAAATTGTATATTTAAGTTAGGCACCCCCATGGGACCTGACACGAAGCTTTTGACCAAAATCGACCAAAGAGTACTAGTACTTTACTGATGCACTTTTTCAGTTTTTTTCGATTTTCTCAAAATTTGCTCTAACGATTTTGATTAAAATTCAAAAGGCAATTATTTTTTAGATGCTCTTTCAAATGTATATTCTCGTTTTGCCCTCAAAATTGTTTGAAGCACACTTTACTCTTGTGCTTCATAGGAAAGATAGGAGAAATGGTTGCCATGGTTAAAAAATATAAATATTTTGCCATACTTATAAATTTTACATCTTGAAAATCGAATGTACCGTACTGTCGGTACTACCGTACTAAATACATGTCGACACAAAAAATCTGGTGTGACAAGCACAGTACACAACATTCGATTACCGAAGGTAAGAGAAAGTTGTGTGCTGTGCGCCAGTCACACCAGATTTTTTTTTTTTTAATAAAAAACTTGAAAATAATTTTGATTTTTTTTTAAGACAATTAGCAAATAGATAATTAATATTTATTTACATTTGCCATAAAAAATTAAAATTGATCCTGCTGCATTAATATTTTAATTAGTATTTAATTTCAAAAATTTTTATCCGAATTTCACATAAAATGGAAAGGAAACTTTTAAAAATTATTTATTGTCCTTGTAGGCTCTATGCATCCGTGCTTTTACTTTCAATGTCAGCACTTGTTGACCACCTTTTATTTGTCTATGCAAATCTTCCAAAAAAAACATTAGCACATTTGTTATAACAATTGTTCATTTTTCTTAGTTACTTTGAAAAATACAGTACTAATATGGAGAAAAAAAATCAAGTTAACCTTTTATCACCTTGGGAATCTTTGACTATTTAGGTTTTAAATTTATCACTAACACTTATTAATGATTAAGAAATATATGTTCACTATGAGTCAGTAAAACAGATGGCAAGGTTTTTACGGCAAGGACAGTAGACCATTCAATTCGTTAATTGTAAATTGTTATTATTTTTTATTATGCCTATTAGTTTAAATTATATTATTGAAAAAATATTTAAAATTTAAATATAAGTATTAATTTTAATAGTAGGGTTGTGTAACAAATCGAGTGATATTTTGCAAGTCAACATATCAGTTGAGACTAATTTACTTTTACCAATTATTTCAATTCTTTTTTTTTCATTCTTTCAATTATAAATTCATACAAGAATGTGTAAAAATTTGGAGAAATTATTTTTTGATTTAGTAATCGAATTTATTTAAGGATTTTCGCTCCAATGCTTTACTCTATAAATATTCCTTATCTCAAGATTAATTGAAATTACTGCGATTGCCAATTAATTTATTCTTGTTTATTAGGTTGCATAATGAATAAATAAATATTATTAAGAAAAGGAGAAAGGATAATTTTCTTTTATTATTTTCATATCATTTTAGATTTGAGTTTCCGGATATTTTTATCAACAGCAAATCCTTGTTAAAAAATATTCACTCTAATTAAATCAATAATGAAAATTAATAGTAAAAAATTTGTGAATCATTACCTATCTGTTGGAGATCGATTGGAAAATATCCAAGACATTTATTGTTGTTAATATATGGTATAATCGAAACTCAATATATTACTTTGTCTTACCCTATATATGAAATATATAGAGAGAAAATATTCGATTCATGTCAAAAATTCGATGTCATGATTTTGCTGGATCTTTACGTTTTGAGGTCCCCTGAATCCAAAAAAGTGGTTTTCACGGCATGGTCTGTCTGTGAACAAAATATATCAGCAACTTAATTAAAAAGATTTAAAAAGTATATCAGTGAAATTTTTTGTCGAAATCGTTTGAAGTACACTTTACTAATGTACTTTTTCAGTTTTTTGCGAATTTCTCGAAATTCGCTGCAACAATTTTGTTTAAAATTCATAAATCAACTATTTTTTAGGTGCTCTTTAAAAAGTATATCAGTGAAATGTTTCGTGGAAATCGTTTGAAGTAGACTTTACTGTTTTGGAAGCTTTCGTAGTTCAGTGCCATCTATGAATCGCATGGTCAAGTTTGGAACTTATAGAACTAGATAGATCTCAACACAAAAAATCTGGTGTGACAAGCACAGTACACAACTTTCTCTTGCCTTAGAGTAAGAGAAAGTTGCCTGCTGTGCGACCAGTCACACCAGATTTAAAAAAAACAGGTCAACTCTTTTGGTAGCTCACTCCCAAAAAAAAATATTAGTACTCTTAGTATTCATTATTAAAACTTGGAGACTTTGAAATTATTTTTCAGAATTTATCTATGAGAGGGACCGGGAAAAAACTTTCAGGAGGGGATGAAATACTTCGTGGATAGTATAAGCTAGGCTTTTGGTTCATTTGCTTATAGACCCTATATATTTGGAAAATACCTCTGACATTTACACCATTGAATTCTATTGAATTTTAACACACGTTTCAAAGTCTTTCCTTCATTTGATCAATTTTTAATAAATTAATAAATTAATTTTTTTTTTCAAATATGTACCCGATTTTGGCGAACTTATGTTATTATATCATATTTTTCCTTCCATATCATATAAAAGCAATAAAAAAATCAAGTATTTTTTTTATAATCATTTAAAATAAATCTGAAAATGAGTTCAAGACCTTTCAATCGAAATAAAAAGTTTAATTTGACTTCGGGAAATGTAGGCCTATGCTTATTCGGCCGCGTCTTATTCCCTTTGGTAAATTTAATATTTCCAAAGGTTCCGCCCGAAAAGAAAAAAAATTTAGATAAAAGTCCCGTTCTTGAATTCAATAACCAGAATCATAAAACAAACCTTTTCTGTCTGTTTGTCCTTAGAGGGATGCAGAGGCTGCATTTGAACGGCCCCCGCAAACTGGAGGCCGCTGATTCATACAAAGGTCAAACACTTGTGCTGATACCCACACAATCAGAAAACATTGCCTCTAATGTACAATTTAATTACGTTTTGAAAGTTGTGTTTTTTGACATTGGCTTTTCAATTACTGGCTTATGTATTTTAAAATAATTTTTTTTTAAATATTTTTGGAAAGGGAGATTATCTTCAAACAAGAATATAATAAAAAAAATTATTATTAAAATTATGCTAATTTTTTATTTATTTACAAATAAATGTTAATTAAGAGATGTGGATTTTTAGAGTTGATAAATAGGGAAAAGATAAGCTAGTAATTAATTCATTACAAATGATCTTTCGTTTCCATTTACAATGGGGCTTTTTTGTGGGGTTTTTTCTTCACCTGAAATCATTTAGACCCCGTTGACCCCGTCTCTATCTATTTAATTAACTGAAATAATTATTTTTTGTCGGGACAGGAAGTGAACCCCAAACCTAGCAATAAGGTTTTGGAGAAATTAAAAAAATATATAGCTAAAATTAAGTTTATATTAATAAAAAAGTAAAAATTAATAAAATAATTATGTTCGCACAAATACATTCATTGTATATGACTTAATCACAGATTAAGTGTAATTGACAGAAATGAAGCAAATAACTAGGAACCGACCGAATATTCGGTTTCGGTTACGGTTTCGGCCAGTTTTGGCCAAAAATCATGGTTTCGGCCGTAGTTTCGGTTTCGGCCAAAAAGTGGCCGAACCTTTCGGCCGGCCGAAACCAGAGTCTGAAAAAATGGGATGAGACTCGCATGCAAAAAAAAAAAGGTCAAATAATTTGCACTTGAGGGAGAAAAAAATTTAGTCTCCCTAAAAAAAAGGGAAAATGATTTTCACGGGAGGGAAAAAAAAATTAAAAAAAAAAAAAAAAAGGTAAAATGAAAAAAAATTTTTATAGGAAATACAAGTTTCGGTTTCGGTTACGGTTTCGGCCGAAACTAAGGTTGAGGCCGAATATTCGGTTTCGGTTTCGGCTGAAAATCTTGTTTCGGTCGGACCCTACAAATAACCAGTATATAGTTAGAAGATGAAATAAAATCAAGACTTGTTTTCAGTCCGAATTATTTTATTTTCCTTTGTCGACGTTTCGGGGACTAAACGTCACCCATCAAAGGTGTTAAAAAATTCTTAGCACTGCATCCTTCAGTTTTTAAGTAAGTAAGAATGTTAGTATATTCAGATTTTTTAACACCTTTGTTCTGAAGATGGGTGACGTTTAGCCCCCGAAACGTCGACAAAGGAAAATAAAATAATTCGGGTCGAAAACAAGTCTTGTTTTTATATGATCTTCTATCTGTATTACGGCCTTCCTCCATATTGCCTTTAATGATATTTGGACCAGGGGCGGATTAATGCAATTTTGTCGGGGGGGGGGGGCGTTTTTTTTTATTTTTATTTTTTTTATTTAAGGACTTTGTCGGCATCTAAGGCCATTTAGACCCCTTTCCTATTTATTTAAATTGATTGGTAACAAAGTCAATTGAAATCAAAGAGCGGAAATCATAATTTCTTTAGTTTACTAGTTTTTATAACTTTTTGAATTTCTTCTCGGGAGGTGGGGGGCGATCGCCCCCCCCGCCCCTTTAATCCGCCTCTGATTTGGACTTACTTCCTCCCAAATAGGCCTATATAGTATTTTTGTTAGAAATTTTACTATTAAAAATTTGAATAATCAATCATTCAAAGACTTACATAGGCTCATTTTAAATTCAAATGTCTTTCCTTATTCCCATGATCTTTCAAAAAACCATTATTAATTAAAAGTTGTTTAAAATTCCGTTACTTCGATTGAATATTGATAGGCAGGCCTATGTTAGGTCTGTCTTTATGTATCTAATGGCGTTTTTTATTATTTCCACTAAACAAGGACACTTCCACTAAATAAGCATTTTGAATTTTTTTTTTTAATTTAAGGGCTTTTCTTAGTCAATTTAGACCCTTTCTTCATATTTCCTTGGTATCCAATATAATTTAGGAAATCGCCTGGAAGATTTTACTTTCTAAAACAATGACCAAGATTAAATGAATTATTGTTATTTAATAGTGGCATTCTCTGTAGTCTTTTCAAAATGAAAATTTATTGAACAGCTGATTTTAAATAAAACGAGCTATTAAAAAAATTAATGTCTTCTTGAACTTCACCTAAAAGATTTTTATGTTTGCCTTACTACTTGGAAATGGTTATAATTAGACATAGTTAACGTTTTCCCTAGGGATCAGATAATTTTAAATTTGATATTAACAGTAGCAGAAATAGCAGAAATCCCAGTAGAAATTTTATTCGAATCGAAAATATTTTAGTCTAAAAATTTTGTAGTTGAGACTTTTCGAGAATTTATGTTCAGCTTCAGGACTGGGGAAAATTCCACAAGAAAAGAAAAATATGTTATTTACCTATTTAATTTTAATTTTACCTGCCTGTAATCCCCAATTGTCTTATTTCGGCATTATGTATAGTGGTATTTTTACGTTTGATTTTCATTATCAAATTTGAATCTGAGATATTAAAGACATACAGAATTAATTGGTGAAAAAACAAATAAAAAAGAATTAATCGGAGAAAATACACCAGCTTTGAAAGGTCATCCTTATATCATTTTATTTTTCAAATATTTCGACCGTATCTTGGCAGGTTATGTTCAGTACTAAAAATATAATTCGAGCCCCGTATTGAGATGGTATAAAAATTATTTTTCTTTCTTTAGAGAGGCACGATCCTGCCTCGAGTCAACATGTCGACACAAAAAGTCCTGTGTGACAAGCACAGAACAGAACTTTCTCTTGCCGAAGGGTAAGAGAAAGTTGTGTGCTGTGCGACCAGTCACACCAGATTTTTTATATTAAATTCTTTTTCAATATAGGATACTGTATACCACTTTATTATTTCTTTCTCAAAGGTATTATTAAAATGTCTCATATTCTCTGGTTTTAATTTCATCTGAAATACAAGAATGACTCGTTAATTAACAAGCCTTATTTTATTAATAATATCATCTCACAATTATGAACACTCTATAACTACTAGTCTTAAATGAACTCTCAACAATTTTGCCAAACACTTAAGTCTGTCATATCCTGGTATTATCTTCACCTAGGTATTGTACTGTACATTCTTTAAATACCATTCCTTGACTTTTTTTTAATAACGCGTTTGGCTCCCTAATTCTATTGTCTTATATGAAATAACGAAATGATCTTCTTAATTCCATAACGTTTAATATAAAAGAAACTGTAATTTATTTCAAAATATCGGAAAAAGACACATGTTTTATAGTTTTAAACTAATAATGAGAAATTCACTTTCCCCAGAATAATTATAACATGTTTAAGTTCACATAAATATAAATTCTTTTTGTTTAAATAATTTATGAATTTTCTAATTATAGAGTTTTTAATATTATATTAAAATTAAAATATTTTCCCGAAAATTCAGAAACATAACGCTATTATTACATTATGGAAATTCAATTTTTTAACTAATAAAAATTTATCGGGGGCGAAATTTGAAAGTTAGATTAGACTCTGTCCCCTTTTTAAATTCTCGGTGAAGGGAAAATAAGGGCTCTTTCTTAAATGATAGGCAAATAATAGGCATATGGTACCCGCATTTAAATACAATTTAACCCGTGACCCATGACTTAGAGAAAAGACATGAGATTATTCATTTGTCCGTTTGTTAGATGCATCTAGAAAGTTTTTTTTTTTACTTTACCAAAAGATTTTAACTTTTTTTTTAATGAAAGCGAGTTGACTGTTTGTTTGGGTGGAGAGATTTTAGGGTTATTTCACATAATAAAAAAAAATTAAATTGACTTTTAATGAAATAGAGAAATCACCATACTTCGAATTTTTCTTACCAGGTAAAAGCGAAAATTTACTGTATTTCCCCCCGGCCTTTGGCCCCATTTTAATTTTCTCATTTAATAATTTGGCTAATTTTATTTGTTTCGCTAAAATAATTAATTGCATATCTTTGGATTTGTTTCTGGTGGAGAAGAGGGAGGTTGTAATAAGATAATCTTTTGGTTGTGTCATTTATATACAGTAAAATAAATACAAATTTTTTGAATTTTTAGAATTTGACAACAACAACCAAGTCGAAGATAGCTGGGGAAGTAAGCTAAGAGGTTTCAAATTCTCTCTGAAACCTCAAAAAAAAAAAATAAATAAATAAATAATAAAATAGTGTTAAACTCTTTTAGAATTAAAGGAAATATTTTTCCTATAAAATTTATTCATTTCAATAGAGTGAAGGTGGAAGAGGGTATCGTTCGGATCGTGCTGACTCGACACCCCGAGAGTGCCACGATACTGAAGACAAGAGTTAGTGTCTTTCGTAATTAAATGTGATTATTTAGGATGGAGCAAAAATATAAATAAAGTTTTATATATACTGTATATACCGATACTACAATAGCTTCTTCCGGGAAAATTGAATATCCAAATACACTGATCTAGATATTTTCTTATGAAATATTTTCAAAGTATCTTTTTTTGTTAAGAAGGGAGAGAAGGCAAATAATGTCATCCCAATATAAAGGGCCCCTGTGACTGCATTTTGATTTATAGGAAACTTGTCACGTTATAAATCTTTATTGAAGGGTGTTTAGAGGCAGAGGCAGCCAAGAATGATATAATAACTTACTCTGAATCCTTTACCAATTAACCAAAAACGTTTCTCTGCATATATTATTCTCAATTATAATATGTATAAATGTCGTTAATGAATTGAATAGTACGAAGGTCGTTCAATAAGTCCTTAGAAAATCTACAAGATTGCGTTCGTAGAGTCGAAATTTGTTTGTTTTAATTAAGCATCATTACCCACTAGACAGCTGACAAAATCTCAATTATACCCACCACATAGTGTCATTTTTAGACGAAACGTGGGTACATTACTACACGCCAGAGACAAAGGAACAATAAAAACAGTGGATCTTTGAAGGCGAACGGGCTCCGAAGAAGGCGAATACGGTGAAATCGCTCGGCAAGGTAATAGTTTTTTGGGATGAACGCGGAATCATTTACATCGATTACTAGGAAAAAGGGAAAACAATAACTGGAGACTATTATGCGTCGTTATTGCACCAGTCAAGAAAAAACGCCCTCATTTGAAAAAGAAAAAGATCATCTTCCATCAAGACAATGCACGGGTGCATACCTGTGCAGTTTCGATGGATAAAATCATGGAATTAAAATTCGAATTATTACAACATCCACCTTATTCACCGAATTTGGCCCCAGTGACTTTTTTTTATTTCTAAACTTGAAAAAAATGGCTCGGCGGAAAGTTCGCGTCAAACAAGGAGATCATCGCACAAACTGATGCCTATTTTGAGGACCTTCCGAAATCTTACTTTTTAGTTGGAGAAACACTTGGGAAAAGTGTATAGAGCTAAGAGGAGATTATGTAGAAAAATGAAAAAAAATCTATCTAAAATAATTTGTTTTTCTCTTATTGAACGACCCTCGTAGTTCATACTATTCAATGTGAAATGCATTAACGCCTAAATAAAATTATATGCATATAAAATATTTTACTATTTATAAATCAATATATAAGCTATATTAATGGACCCACTCTTAGTAACATATACACCAAAGATGGGGCATAACAAATGCACCGAAACGTTTCCGGATAGTTAATAAAACATTCAGAGTATTATATCTTAGCTGCCTTTAAACATTCTTCACTAAATATCCACAGCCACAACTTGCACATAAATCTAGCAACATTGATGCAATATTGCAGCTCAAACAGCAATATTGCTAGTTTGGAATATTGCCGCTGCAATGTTGCCAAGATTCGCAATGTTTCTGCAACATTGCTGCAATATTTTGTGCTGTTGGGGTAGGCACGCTACCAATTAGACCAAGCCCGTAGGGAATCGTAACTTTGTGAATTAATAAATTTTCCTGATCTATTGTTCTAGTTCATCGTAAGATATTTAAATTTTAAATTATTGAGATTATTTAGGAAAAATCTGGTGTGACTGACCGCACCTCACCCCAGATTTTTTGTCAAGTTATATTTAGTTTCCACTAGGATACATACATTCCAACCTTAGAAGTCAAATTTATATAGGAAAATATTTATATTTTATATCATGCCAACCCATTCCTCCTCTTTTTATGAAGTACATAGTAAAGTGATCCTCTGGGCGTAGCTCAGTCGTCTCTTGTGCCCATCTTGTGTCCCTCTAGGCCCAATGAAAATTTTTCTAAATTACATTGAATATCAATTAATTTAAAAAAATGGGGACGAAGTCTAAACGGCCTCAGATGCCTTAATAGACTAACTTTAATATAAAAACAATTTCAACCTCATATCTCTTACTTGTTTTAAATTGATAATAGATTATTTTGTGAACTTATTTTTTTGAAATCAGACACTCTGTTTAGCCTACCCATCAAATACTTGAATCGAATTTTTGACACGATCTCAATCAAAGAGAAAATAAAAATCCGTTCTAGCTAGACACTTTGTGCCCGGTTCTTTTTGATGAAAATAATAACAAATTAACACTCCCAAAAAAATGATTAAAAAAAAGAAAGTTATTAAATTAAAAATGCGAATATTACTCGGAGATAATAATCAAAATTACTTTTTTTCTTTCTTTCTTTCTTTTTTTTTAGTACTACTTACGTAATAAAATTTCAAACTCATTTATTCTAATTATTTTTTCATTGCTCTCTCTTTCTGTTTTTCTCTCTCATAAATTTGATTATTAAATTATTAAGTGATAAATTCTAGGTAGAGAGATAGATCATTGAGCCACGCTTTTATTTTGATAAGAGAGGGGCTTCGAGTGTTTTTCTTGATTACATCTCTTTGTAATAATTATAATTTATCCCCTTCTCTAATCTTTAATCTTACGGTATATCTAAATATATAAAAGGAAAAATAAAGTAGGTAAAACAAAAACGGGTCATTAAAATATAAAATAGATTTATATAATCGTGATTTTGATTAAAAATCATTCACCATAGGTACTAGTTTAAACATTTTACTTTCTCTTACGTCTATATATATGTTAATATACTTATAGAGAGAGAAAGTATTGGATTCATGTAAAAATTCGATGTCGAGATTTTGATGGATATACACGTTTTGAGGTCCCCTGAATCCAAAAAGTGGTTTTCGCAACATTGTCTGTCTGTCTGTGTGTCTGTCTGTCTGTGAACAAAATATCTCAAGAACGGAAAGAGCTAGGAGGTTGAAATTTTATATTTAAGTTAGGCACCCCCATGAGACGTGACACGAAGCTTTTGAACAAAACCGGCCAAAGAGTACTAGTACTTTACTGATGCACTTTTTCAGTTTTTTTCGATTTTCTCTAAATTTGCTCCAACGATTTTTTTTTTTAATTCAAAAATCAATTATTTTTTAGATTCTCTTTAAAATGTATATTCTCATTTTGTCATTGAAATCTTCTGAAGACCACTTTACTCTTGTACTTCATAGAGAAGATAGGAGAAGTAGTTTCCATGGTAACAAAATATAAATATTTTCCCATACTTATAAATTTTACATCTTGAAATTCGAATGTACCGTACTGTCGGAAACTAAATACATGTCGACACAAAAAATCTGGTGAGACAAGCACAGAACACAACTTTCGATTACCAAAAGTAAGAGAAAGTTGTGTGCCAGTCACACCGGAAAAATCAGATTAATATTGCTTTTCTCTCTCTCTTAACTTCCTTGCAAGTTGGGTTTACTATTATTATATAAATAATATTAGATAAAAATAAAGGAATCTATTGAATGCAATATTCTCTCTATCTCTTTGTGTCTTCATAGTTGAGAGGGAAGTTCGTCTTAAAATGGTTTCAATGCAAATAGACTTCAAAGATTATTTGAAATTCTCACTCTTCTCCTTTCTCTTTGATCTTATACGGGAAGTTTTAAATTGATATGAATTATCAAATTAACACTTCCATAGTGATTCATTTTCATATAAAATGCTTCGAGGTTTCTGAGTCATTGTGACTCCTTCGGAATCAATTATAATCTCATCTTTTAAAATATCAGAAACCAAAATGATTAGTTAAAGTTAATTTTTTTTATAATATTGGTCAATTTCTTTTAGCTCAATAAAATATGATCTCTCTCTCTCTCTACTCGTTTCTATTCCTTTGTAGAGATTTAAAATCTAGAAGGAATTATAGAATAGGGGAAGAGTGGGGATAGCGATTATATCTCTAATTCCATATTTAAAGCTGTATGCAAACAAAATCTCGAGACAGATAGGGGTAGAAACCTTTTGGGGTAAAATTTCAATTTCAATCTCGATGCAATTTTGAATTATTTTAAAATTCGGACCCCACACCTTTTTTGGTATTTTTTAAAATTATGAAATAACTTTTAACCAAGATTAGATCTCTATTATGTTTTTGAGCAAAGAAATAACTTTAAAAAATATATATTTTGAGGCTTCTTTTGGGTTTATTTTTTAAAATTCACACTCCTTATTTTTAATTCTCAATGAATTTTTCATACTATTCCATTAAGTTCTCAGAAATTTCTCAAAAAAAAGCATGAGGTTTCTCCGAAGGGAGATCTCCGGCTCGAAGACTGGCAATTTCTCACCGAAGCGGATCGTGCGGCTGGTCTAGGAAACTTCGTTATCAATTTTTTTCATATCTTACTAATAAAATACAGACATTTTTCAATAATTACTTTTTTTAAGAGGATTAGAGAGAGAGAGGAAAAAAAGAAAGGAATTCATTCATTTATTAACGCTAATTCAATTCCATTATTTTTTTTTTTTCATCCCCTCTGGTAATTAAAGATTTCAAAATTAATGCCTCTTCTCCTGGATCACAATCAATGGCTTGGCTACTCACTAATATTCTTAATTACACAACATTTTCTCAAACTAATGAGAATGATCCGATTTCGAAAGTTAATTATGCTGCCTGCCTGACTGCTATTGCTACCCTCTCTAAACGGGGAGGGGGTTAAATGGATGAGTTTCGTCGAGAGAGGGAGGCTTAATACCTTTGCATCTCTCTTGGGAGAGAGAGCCACCCATCCATTGGCCATTATCCTTCGCTGGCAATTAGATTCTTAGTCCCACTCCCCCCCCCCCTCCTCCCGGCCAGATACTAATAGAGGGATTTGGCAAATTTGATTTTGATGGCCTATCATTTAGAATATTGATAAGGAACCAGAGGGAGAGGGGATCTTTTCAAATTGATTCATCGCCTCCTCTCTCTAGTGTTAATTAATTAACTGGTCTTTGTAATTAAAAATAAAAACTAGAGCGTAACAGACGCAATCGCAATTATTTATATAAATATTAAAATGAGATTTTTTTCAAATTATTTAAATAAATATGGCTTTAGAGAAGACTAAAAAAAATAAACATGTTGCTGAGATTAATCAAAATCGAATAATCGATTATTTGCTAATTATTTTGTTAAAAAATAATCCATTATTAAAAAAAAAAAATAAAATAATGGAGGAAGAGAATAAGGTCCGCCGACCCAGCACTGCCGGAATAATATGGGCGAGGACAGAAAAAGAAGATTTAAAAAAATATAATCGATTATTTTCCATAATCGATTATGAAAAAGACCCGATTATTTTCCTATATATATATATATAAAAGAAGGAAATTTACTAAGGGTTGAATGAAATGAAATGGACTGAAGTCAAGCGGGAAAATTGACTAAAGGCGGCTACACTAAATTGACAAGCATGCAAGTTCAATCTTTTTGTACAAGCAAACAACAATAATGCTTGCGCAAAATTCTTCTACAGACGCTACAGTTTGCAAAAAGATTGCGCACATGCATGCTTGTCAATTTTCCAGTTACGTGTGAAGCCGCCTTAAGAAAAAAAAAAAAAAAAAAAAAGGGTTGAATGAAATGGATTTAATCGATTATGGGAAAATAATCGACTATGAAAAAATAACCGATTAACGAATAATATAAAAATAAAAAATAAAAAAATATAAATTTTTTTATCTTTTCATCATATTCACTTGATTTCTATCTCTTAAGTATTTTTTTTTTTAATCTTCCCCAATTTTAGACTTACAAAGACAAAATTGTATTTAAAAATATTTGTTATTATTGTAAAGATGCAATACGTGTGGTTATAGAAAATAGATAGATGAAGAAGGATGCAGTCATGTATAAAACTCCCAATGAAAAAATTGATTTTTCGAAACATTTCGGCATATATTACCCTTACATAGAATTTTTGTCGTGTTGAAGAAATAACACAATTAGATATATCCAGATTTATATTTATATTTGTAACATTTATATAGATACAATTTTTACATGTATAAATATCTAAACCAGGGATCATCTACGTAGTCGATATAATTAGGGGTCCATCCGGGGATTAGGGATAGATGAATACCAATGTTATTCAATCGCAAATTTATTGACAGTAACGCAATGTATAGGATTTTGGAATAATTATAATAGAGTATAGTAAGTTAAGTTTAACTGACGCGACGTTAGCATAACTTATGCCCCCACTAGTGCACTTTCGCACTTTAAATTTCCTTCAAAGTTAAATAAATAATCTAATTTTTTAACATTTTTTTTATAGAGCAGGGGTAGATAAGAGAATTAGCAAATTTTTAGGGGTCGATGATAAAAAAAGTTTAAAGACCTCTCTCTGATCTAGATAAATCTAATTATCACTTTCTAAAGACAAAAATTGTTTGTAATGTTGATGATGATAAGTAAATAAAATATATCGAAACATGTTAAAAACTTAATATCTGGCTGAATCTAACTCTTTATCAATCTAAAAAAACATTAATTCATATTTTAATATCCATAATTAATATTTATTAATTTAAACAACAAAAAAGATAGATACAGTCGGAGGCATAAGTGCCTGATGTGCTCGAGAGTGGAGCCTTGAGAATAGGCAACCAAAATGCTTAGCGGTCGGTCCAAGCTCAAGGTTTCCTTCTCGAATACATCAGGGACTTGTGGTTCCGACTGTACGCACTTGGGAGATCTGCCCAGTGCATATTGAGAGATACATGGTTTCCGGTGTTTAAATTAATAAATATTGATGATATGAGTTTTATATAATTCCTTATTTATTCTTATACCAATATCATATTGCAACAATATATTAAAATTAGGCAATAGCGGTGAGAAATAGTCAGACAAATCGACAATTTTATTTTATTTTTTTTCTCTTTTAGGTGTTATGTGAGTGTAGCGGTGAATGATGATCTGATTTATGCAATGGGAGGTTATGATGGACATCATCGACAGAACACGGCTGAAAAATACAACCATCTGACAAACCAATGGACCATGATTGCTCCCATGAATATACAACGATCGGACGCAAATGCCACGTCACTTAACGGTGAGCGAATTTTTTTCTCTTTCTTTTATACATACACATAAATGTATAAGCTTCCAGGAAATTGAGTATCACATAATTTATCCAGTTTATTTTTATTACTTGAATCCTTTATTTATTTATTTATTTTATTGTTTTGAGAAAGATTTTATTTACAAATCGTTCTATATTTCGCATAAACAACTGATTTTTTTTACTCTCTCGAAAGTATTGGATTCATGTCGAGATGTCGAGATTTTGATGGATATACACGTTTTGAGGTCCCCTGAATCCAAAAAAGTGGTTTTCGCGATATGGTCTGTCTGTATGTCTCTGAACAAAATATCTCAAGAATGAAAAAAGCTAGGAGGTTGAAATTTTATATTTAAGTTAGGCACCCCATGGGACGTGACACGAAGCTTTTGAAACAAAATCGGCCAAAGAGTACTAGTACTTTACTGATGTACTTTTTCAGTATTTTTAGATTTTATCAAAATATGTTCTAACTATTTTGATTAAAATTCAAAAATCAATTATAACAAAGTATAAATATTTTCCCATGTTTATAAATTTTTCATCTTGAATTCTGATATATTGGCTGAAACTAAATATATCTCGATACAAAAAATCTGGTGTGACAGAACACAACTTTCTCTTAGGTAAGAGAAATTAGTGTGCTGTGCGACTATCACACCTGATTTTTTATTTTATACTCTTTTGGCTCTTATGAGCATTGAAATTTTACAAATACATTTGTAATATAAATAAATATAAATGTATTTCTGAGGTTCAATTTATATTTTCGGCAGCGGAGGCCATTTACCTAGACTTCAATTTTTTTTTTTTAACACTCACACTTTTTTCCGATTCACACTCACATTCACATATGCCTACACACAGTCTTTTCGGCGACTTAGGCCATTTAAGACTTTAAACGATACTTGTATGTTTATTATATCTATTGGGGTCCAGGCATTCTTATTTAAGCCATTTGGTATCCAAATGGGATGCGAACGGGATCCAACGGGATGCGAACCCCTGACACCTAGCAAATTTTTTTATTAATTTATTTGAAATTTAATTTAAAATAACTTTTATATAGCCGGAATATAAATAGAGCTTTCACTATCAAGTCAGTGAAGTGCAATGTAAAAAAAATTCTAATGCCATAAATAAAATGTTTAAACAAAAATTACCTTTCGAGATAAACATTTTATTATAATAGAATTTTTTTTATTTCAATTGCACTTTTTTTACTTTTTTCTTTGATAGTGGATGAAAATCAGAGCTTTATTTATAATATTTCAGAAATATAATAAGTTATTTCAAATTTTTAAGCAAAAATTTAGTTTTTTGTTTTAAAAATTTAATTTATTTTATCAGAATTAATTAATTAATAAAAAAATGTTTTTCTACTTATATCCCTTCATTTTCTGGTTTGGTATGCATGAGAAGTGGAAAGAGGCCGGGGATTTGGGGGTCGAACCACCAAAGCCCCCCCCCCCCCCATATAACCCTCAAGGAATCATAAGCTCCTTTATTATTAAATTCAAATCAAAGCTTCTCCAAATACTAGAAATATTTATATCCACTCTAAGCATAAAGTTTTCACCTACACAAACCTCTGACCGACTCAGTACTGACTCTACTCTACTTTAGATACTACATTTACATTCATTGTTTCCATCTTCATCAAAGTCAAAAATTTAAAGCAAATTACTTTCTACAATTTTGTTATCTCTTCATTGCATAACTACTTATATATAATTACATTTTTTTATCTTTGTTTATTTTTATTTTTTTAAAAATTCAAAACAAATTTGATAACGAAATTGAAAGAAAACAAAAATTAATTATAAATAAATTTCCAATTGAAAAGAGAGAGGGATTTTTTTTTCTCTTTTCTCTTTAATAATAACATTGAGTCCACTTTTTTTTTAAGAAATTGGAGTAAGATTATATTATTCTAAAAAGAGAAGGAAGAATAAAAAGACTTTTATTCCCTCTCCTTAGCTTAAGGATATTTTGTCTATTTAGCATTTATTTATTTGGGAGGGAGAAAAAGGAGCTTTTGTCTTTTTTTTTTTTTTGTTGTGCCAAAGTAATTTTATTTATATAGAAAAAATGTGTTTAAACCAGTTAGTCAACCCACCGTAGCCAGGGGCGATGTGGGTGGGGCTTCATCACCCTTCCTTTGTAGAAAATATTACGGCTGTCTTTGCATTCCACTCCAATAAAATCAGTATGTTACGAAAAGATACTACATAATACAGACCCACTTTTAAGGGCCGATTGCTTCACTCGGACCACTCTGACAGATAGCAAATCATCGATATAATATAAACAAGAACATGCTAACTTCCGAGTTTAAAAAATGAGTCTCTTCACATATAAATAGCTATCTGAGATATAGAGAAAGTTTTGTGAAGTTAAGGTGCGCTTCTCGAAAAGCCGTTAGAAGACGATTCACTACCGAGTTACTCGAGGCGGCAAAAGATGGCGTTAGTTTTTCCCATAGGAATACAAGGAATTTATTCCATTTCATTTGAAAGATTACAGTTAATTAATTAAGGGTAAAAAATTAATTATTTTTTTTACTCAATGATTACTAATTTAATTATTTATAAGATATAGAGCGGATTTTTTAAAAATATCTTTTATTTAATGCGATTAATCTAAAAAAAAAATTTATTTTTTCGAAAATCAAAAAAAGGGCTTCTATAAGTTGTAGATATTTTAAATAGCTTTAATTAAAAAAAAAATTTGAGGTCGATAGCTTCAAAATTGTGGCCGCTGGAATCTCCCAAAATTAGCACCCCGAGAAGTAAAGCCTTATACCGGATTTTAAGTCTTAGCTAGTTAACTACGACCTGGGGTCTTATTTAATCATATGATTAGTTTAACTATAACTGTATAGGATCGAAAGTCTATTAGTCTATTAGCTTATACTTGGGTTAGCTAGTTAATTAGAACTGAAACAGCCGGCATTAAGAAATTAGTTACTTTTCGTTACATACCGGTTATTTTTTTAAACTTCACTTTTCCAGAAAAAAAAGCATTATTGTATGATCCTCGGCACCTCCGTGACTTGTTTGTAACATTTTACTTTCTCGTACCCTATAAAATAGAGAGAGAAAGTATTGGATTCATGTCAAAAATTCAAGATTGAAAAATATTTAGAACGCCGGATAGATAGGCAACTAGCGATGCATGTTTTTGCTCCTCCCATTTTGAAACCGCGCATGTCAAGAAGGGCGTGGCTTCCTGAACTCTCATATTTATTTAGACTTCTTTGTCAATCAATTATCAGTGTTACTTTTTGCTTCAATTTTAATCCAAACTAGCTTAGCTACTTCTTACGCGTTTACTTTAATTATTGAATGTTGTGTTTCGTACAGTTTCTATTTGCATCAGGACATAGTAATTTCCTTTTAATAGATGATTAAAATCATTTTTGTTCGTTGTTAGGATTTCCATTAAAATTTTAATTCTTTTTCCTTCCTAAAATTGATGACTCTCTCTCTTCTCTTTCACAAATTGATTCGTTATATTTAGATGACAGGCAGGTATGTAAACTTTTATATAAGAGGGATTGAAATCAAATTTACTAAACCCAAAAGAGCCCCCCCCCCCCCCCTTTCTCTTTGTGAAAATCTGTCAAACCATTTCAAAGTGATAACTCAATTGGAAGTTGTGTCTTAATTAATTAAAATTCATTAAATGCGTTTCAATTCCTAAAAACTCAAATGGATTTATTAATGATGTTCAATTAGATTCTGGGAATCTCTTATTTGTGATTACAGACTGAGAGAGAGAACATGTATTTGCATCACTTTTGTCCGGTAAAATTTAAAAAAAAATTGTGCTCTTATTTTATTTTTATAGTCGCTAAATTCTACACACTGGCGAAATAGACATTGTTAGCCCCCAACCCCCCAAACACAAAGACCACAGCCTCGGGGCTTGGTGTTTTTTTTTTGGGGTGGGAAAAAAACCCAACCCCCCCACCCCCCCCAGCGGGCCCCCCCCCGGCTCCCCCCCCCCCCGGGGGGGGGGGGTGGGGGGGGGCCCTATTTTGTTTTTGGACCCGCCGTGTATGGCCGCCTTTAGGGTGTTAGTAGGGTTTCAAAGAATTTAAATTTTTTTTTTTTTTTAGAGCTACACAATTTAAATTTATTTATTTTGTATTCTTATTTAATTATTAGTTTAATTAAAAGCTATTTTCTCTCTACCTTTAATAAATAAATAAATATGATATTTCTTTTTTTAAAGTTTACTAAAACAAATAGACTAACATTAACTTATTCTCTCTCACTTAAAAACAATTTAATTAAGCTTTTATTTAATTTGCTGCCATTCATTTAATTAAATTTTCACATAAAGAAAGTTTATTTTAAATGTTTTTTTTTTTTAATTAATTAATGATAAACATCTTGACCGATAGATAGCAATGGCGTCATTGGGGGGGGGGAGCAGGGGGCATTTACCTACGAGTATACAATATGTATCTACGAGTATACAAACTGTACAAAATTAAACAATTAATTAAATTAAATATCTTTTGGCCAAATTAAAAAATTTATACATTACAGTTTCTGTTTTTCAATATTATAAAATGATAACACATAGAAGTCAATTTGGCAATCTTAAGTAATATTGTGTCTTTCAATTATTGTTTTAATAATTATGTCATCTTAAATTATTCTTAATGTAAGTTATAAAATTCAAATAAAAAAAATTTTTTTTTCAAAAGATACAGAATCTTATAGAATCTTATTATTATTATTTTTTTTTTATAGACAATATCTATAATATATAAGTTTCTGTATCTTTTGAAAAAAAAAAAATAATAATAATAATAATTATTTGAGTTTTATAACTTATATTAAGAATAATTTAAGTTGACCAGGGCCATATTTCTAAATAGGCTAAGAGGGCTGAAGCCTAGAGCGGCAAAAATTTTCAGGGGCGGAAGTTTGGCAATATTTTTCAATAGTTAATTTAAAATGAAGTATTTCAGACGTTAATATTTTCCTTACGAAGTTTAGTAGGCCCTATACATTTATCAGCCCGACCCCAAAAAAAAAAAAACCTTTTTTTTTTTTTATATTTAATTTTAATAATTTTCAAAAAAAAAAAAATTATTTTATTTTTTTTTTCCCCATAAGATGGATCCTCCAATTTGTTTATTTTACCCCTCCCCCCCTCCCTGGAAATATTTTTTGATTCGGCTCTGCTTTCTAGCATATATTGATCTGAAATTTTATCTCATTACGATTATACGTTGCCGGGAAAATAAATACAATTTAAATTACTTTATAAAATATTTAAGAGTGGCATTCCTTTTTTTTATGCTTTTAACGAATAGCTAGCGACCTATTCGGATGTTTAAAATTAAATTTCGTATAAATTTATTTTATTTTAAAGTGAATGAGTGAGTGACCTCAATTTGAATGGCAAATGATGATGATGGTGGCGGAGGATCAACAAATAAACGAAATAAACGAACGAACGACCATTCAAATCTTTCATATATCAGTCAGTCAGACCGAATGTTTTAATTTTTCTAATGGACTTTATTTTATTTATTGCATAGTCTATATCACACAGTAAAAAAACGTAACATTTTCACGTATATTATGAGATGGAAATTTATAATATATTAGAGATACGTAAATTAGATGACAAAAATGGCAAAACAATAATAATAAATGGCATCTATTTAACTAAATATTAATTTGAGCATTAAAGCATTATCTAGAGGTTGATGGTTCGTTATTTGAAATAAATAAGGAGGGAGTCTCTTTAAATGACCTCAGATGCCGAAAAAGACCTTAAATTAAATAAAAAATAATAATTTAATCGTTAACAAATAATTAATCCCTATATTAATTGATAAAATATGAATATTAAGATTATTTATCTCCCCCTCCATTTATCTTTTTTTTACTTTCTCTTACCTATATGTAATATATAGTGAGAAAGTATTGCGATCATGTCAAACATTTTTAAGCATAAAGGAAATGAGCCTCGAGGTTGAAATTTTATATTTAAACCTACAATCTTCAGACTTTAAAGTCTAATCTAAACAGGTTTTTTTTTAATTTTAAATCAAGTGTGAATTTTCAATATGGAAAAATCAATATCGAAAAATATTTAAGCTGGAACAGATTCTCTCTCACTCTCTTGCTATTTAATACGATCACCAATAACACATACGTTATACTCTTTGAAAAACATTTATCTTATCCGGAATTTATTTATTTATTTTTTTGAAGGGCTATAGTCAATTTTTTTTTTATTTGGCCTATTATTAATTTTAGAGATACTGTATTTGTACCGGTATGGATATAAATATCGAAAAGCCTCTTTCGTAACTATTAAATTTAATATTTATATCAGTGGTTTCCAAACTTTATGTTACAACGCCTCCCTTAAAAAAATTTAATTGTATGACGCCCCCCCTCCCCCCCCCCTCCCCTCCATTTTATAAAATAAATAAAAAATACAAAAATAAAAATTTTTAATGTAAAAAATATAAATTACTATATTGGTATATATATATAATATATATATATAGGTATATATTTTTTTTTTCCCGCACCCAGGCCTTGACAATTATGTCATTTCGGCCAGCCTACCCCCCCCCCCCCCATCAAAAACAATTCAAACCCCTATACAAAAATAAATACTACAAATAAATTAAACAAAAACAATAAATAAATATATATTCACAATAAATAAATCTCAATAAATACTAATAAATAAAAGTCTAAGATAAATAAATAAATAGACAAATAACTACAATAATGATAACAATAAATAAATAAATAAATTAATTAATTAATAATAATAATAAATAAACAGATAAATTAAATCAAATAAATTTATATAAAAATACTGTATATTTTTTTTTATATATTATTATTTATTATTTTATTTATAAAACTAGCAATCATTTGGAAATTCGGAAAATTGATAGCTAATATTCGCGCCTCCCCTTAGACTAGTCCGCGCCTCCCTAGGGATCCGCGCCTCACACTTTGGAAAACGCTGATTTATATTTTCCAGTGTGTCCAGAATCCTAAGACTACTGAAAAATTTTAGGACGTGTTGAAAAGTCACTAGATAGACTGGAGATTCCAACTTCCAGGGATCCCTCTCCCCCGGTTTATGAAATTCTTGATTCACCCCAAAGTTATATAATTTTATAATTAAATAAAATTAAAAAAAAAATTGAGTGGAAAATTTTCAAAACTCGTCAAACAAGGATTGTAATTAAGTTTCAAGTACATTTGATTTAATAAAAAAAAATTGGTCGACTTTGTTTGATAGCCACTTGTACTCAATTATCGTCATATCGTTTCGTCACACTCACACACTCACATAGATGAAACGATCGAGTTTGACATATGTCAACCATCGTTCTTTTTTTTTTTAAGTCAGATTACAACTCAACTCTCAACAAAATTAAATTTTCCTTTTACACACATGACACTTTCCTCTCTTTTATATCCACCCCCTTCCCGTGTGGGGTGTGAAAGATTTTACGCAAAAGGAAGCGGAAAATCAAATTAAGTTGGCAGGGATTAAATAAAAAAATATGGTAATTATTTTATAAATACAGTGTGTGTATTTGAATTTCCAAAATTTGGTGACCTTTTCCTAAAGGGAAACAAATTCATTATATCGTAAATGAATACAAATTATTCTAATTTAATTCATATTTTTCAGTTTGTTCAGTTTTTTTGATTCTCAAATTTGAAACTAGACTTCCTCTGTGAGGAAAATTTTATTTTAAAATTCACTCCAGGACAAATTTTAAGAAACTTTAGGATATTGTACATTTATTAAATGTTCAATATGAATTATTTTGTTTAGAAATATAGACATCTCCTGTGGGGAGGGAGAGAAACATGTTGGTCTAACAAACCGTGAAAAACGGACACTCCGATATTATATACCGGTATACACTAGGGTAGTTCTTATTTAAAGAGGTCAATTTTTTTTTTAGAAATTTAATAGCAGGTACCCGTAGATTTTTTCCATTGAAAATGTCTGCAAAATTTGAACTCATTTGTAAATAAAACAGGAACACGTGGTCCATCGCCTTTGAAATTTGAGAATTTTTCAAAATTTACCCAAAACTTTAAGTATTCTCTTTGTTTTTATCGCCGAGAGACTAAATTAATTTCACATTCGAATAAAACTAGAAATTGATTATTTAGAATCTTTTATTGCTTAAAATTACTTTAAATAAATAATACAGTAACAACAAGCTTCAAGCCCTCGGGCTTGGTGTAGTTGGTAGCGCGCCTGCCTTGTATACCAAGGGACGAGGGTTCGGATCCCAGGCAGTCGGATAGTCCGATACCATATGGCTTAAATAAGAATATCTGGGTCCCCAATAGATATACAGTAGAGTCCCGGTAATCCGAACCTCGCTAATCCGAACTTCCGGTTAATCTGAACTCTTTTTGCGTGCGATTTTTTTTTTTTAAGAGGAATATAAATGAAAATTAGACATTAAAGGAACTTTATTTTATTAAAAAATACGAATTATAAAAAATAGAGAAATAGTATAAGCATTTACAACATGAACGATTTACAACGTTATACTTTATTATCAAAATTAACTAATTCAAGCTTACAATTCCGGTTAATCCGAACTTCCCGATAATCCGAACGACCCTCGGTCCCAATTAGTTCGGATTAACGGGACTCTACTGTATTAATAATTAACGGGTATTGTAAAGTCTTAAATGGCCTAAGTTGCCGAAAAGACTGTGCGAATGTGAGTGGGAAAAAAGTGTGAGGGTTAAAAAAAAAACAGCTTCAATAAATATACTGTATAATAAATTTATAGAAATAAGAATAAGAAAAGATCGATTTTTAATAATTCTATCTTCCTCAATTTCAATTATGCTTAAAGCATTTAAATGTCAAAAAGATCATTCAAACTATCTTTAAATTCTTGCTTGTCCTTGGGCCTTAACACAGACAGGAGAGTATCCGTATCTCGTGCTAGGAGTCTTAATAATATCCCGTGGGCTATTAGGAAAGAATAAAGCCTTGAATTCCGATTCTAAAGATGAGATAAATTAAATTGTATCATCTGTCAAAGTTCCTCCGCATAAATCTGTTCATATTTCTTTTTCAATTCATAATTATCTGTAAATCATGTTTTTCAGTTCGATTAGGCCTATATAAAATTATATTTAAGTAAAAACTTCTCCAATTGGCTTTTTTGATTAGATTATTAATAAAAAATAGACATTAGCCAAAAACAATTCACCTTATTACATTTATTTAATGCGATTAATAAAATCAATCAATTAATCAATTTTGATTTTATTATTCGCAATAATAAGGTGAATTGTTTTTGGCTAATGTCTATTTTTTATTAATAATCTAAAATTATATTTAACAAATTTGTGTATGTTAATACATTAAATATTAATAGCTTAATAAAATAATTGATATCGAAAATTATTTAAATAAAACTATTTTTTCTTAAATTAATTGATAGAGATTTAGAAAAATTTCATCACTGGAAATGAATTCTTATCCTACCCCCTCTTGGAAAAAACCATTACCCCCCTGATCCTACCAAGAGCTCGCCTCATATTATACTGCCAGGATTTTTTTTTTATATGTATAAAGATTATAAACAAATTTTATTATTTTCTGGACCCGAAAAATTTTCTGATTAGGCCTACAACTGACTTTTATTATGTTAAAGAGAAAATAAATATTCTTTGTTTTAGGTAAAATTTACATCACTGGCGGTTTCAATGGACAAGAATGTATGAATTCAGCTGAAGTCTATGACCCGGAAACGAATCAATGGACTTTACTTCCAGCGATGCGTTCAAGAAGGTCAGGAGTTTCTTGTATCGCTTATCATGGCCAAATTTATGTCGTCGGTAAGTTTCTATCTACAACGTATCTTTTAGATAATTACTCTTCTTAATTGAGTTAGCTTAAACCGATCGGTCCTTCTTAAATACTTCAAAACTCGTTCCCGTTAAATGTCACAGACCGCAGTGTATTATGTTGTAAAAAATCATTTATCAGAACGGAGATCAAAAATCAAATTCTTTTTTTAGTGCAATCGGGTATATTTACCATTTTTTTTTTTCTTGAAATAACGCATTTAGCAACTGAACTACTCATTTATTAGTGTCCGGGCTTTTAATTTCCATAGTTTGGCAAACTCAACTCGCTTTTATAGTCAATATGCATCATTAATGGATCATGAATTACGAAATATTCATGTCTATATTTTTTAAATAATAATAATAAAATGCGTGAATAATTAATTTATTATTATTATAAATAAAGCTAGTAATTACAATAAATTTTCATTATACTGTCGAGCTAGAGAGAATATTTATCATCAATCAAAGTTTATGTAGCCCCCGGGCCTTGGTGTAGTGGTTAGCATTTGTACCAAGCGTCGCTGGTTAGCATCCCGTCCCATGCGATAAATATTTATTTAAATTGAATTGGGTATCAATCAATTTAAATAACTGTCTGGCCGAAAAAGACCTTAAATAAAATAAAAAAATTACATAGGGATGATTCATTCTTTATTTTTTCAAAAGCTTTTGAAATATAAAATGATAAGGAACATATGTAAAATATAATTTTATTTATAAGCTGTATTTTTTTAATTTATATTACAATTTTTGGAACACACACTTATTTATTCATTACAATTTATTTTTTTATTTATTTATTTTATTACTACCCATTAGACTTCCTTATTTATTTCAATTATTACCAATTCAATTAATAAATTTTCATGGGAGAGATACCCAAACAACTACTACTCCAGAGGCAGATTATTTTTAATATTTTTACATAGATTATAACTTGAATCTTATAGAATTCGATTCAAAATTTTTGATTTATTTTCTTCTCTTCTACACTCCATGACTTTTAGACACTCTTTTCTTGACTTAAACTATTTTTACTTTTTCTAACCTATTTTGATATATATAGAGAAATATTGTTTTTTTATACTTACTTTTTCTCATTAACAAACATGTTCATACATTTTCATAGTAACAATATATGACAGCTAAATTTTTATCCATTAACTTTTCTTAAAAATGAAGTTTTATGAATATTGATTTTAGGGATTTTTTTATTTAACTATTAGGTTTTTCTTTCTCAATTACATCACATTTAGTCTGATCTGATTAGTTCTGAATCTACAATTAATTTCAAATTAAATATCTACAAATACCCACCACTAACAAACATCATTTAAGAGAGCAAAAATTCCTTGTTATCCCATTATCGATACTTACAAGTTTCAAACAGTTTAAAATTTCATTTATAATATTTAAATTGATTTATATTATCTCGATAAACAATTTTAAATTGTAAATCGATTAAAAAATAATAAAAACATTTTGTGGAATTCAATTAGAACAAAAAACTATAGCACAGATTCAGGAAATTTTTAAATGTCGATGTCGCGCTCGTCCCTGTATAAATAAATTAGAACTTTCCATTTAATACATTGCAAATTTATGTTTTACGAACTGGTCAGTAAAGAAAGAACATTGTTATGTATAAGGTCTGACAGCTGAATTGATTTGATACGCTTCTCACGTGATTGAATTTTTTCACCCTCTCAAGGGTTGATATAATATGGTGGGATTCAGCATTCAATAGAGAATAATTCAGCCAATTTTCGCTTCTCCATATTTTCGGTTACTGAATTTATTGAAATTTTTTATTCAGCTTTGAATCTTATCACATATATTTTATCGCTTTTCTAATGGTTTATCAAGCATTTGTACTTTCGCTAAACTATACCAGGGTATATAAAGAGAAAGTATTGGTTTTATGTCAAAAATTGGATGACGAGATTTTGATAGAAATACAAGTTTTGTCAAGAATATTCTCTTAGAAAAGAGCTAGGAGCTCCACTTTCACCTACCTCCCACTGTATGATATTTAAGTTATAAAAAAGAAACCCCCTGGCATGTAACACGAAGCTTTTGAACAAAATCGGATCTGAAATACTAGTACTTTACAGATGTTCTTTTTTTCGATTTTCTTAAAATTCTCTCAATTAAAATTCATAAATCTAGATCCTCTTTAAAATGTATATTCTCATATTTTCTAAAACTACATAGAAATTTTAGAAATAGCTATATTATATACAAGTGTCTCAAAATTGTTTGAAGCACACTTTACTCTTAAAAAGATCGGATAATTGGTTGCCATGGTAACACAATATAAATATTTTCCCATGTTTACATGTTGAATGTTGGGTTACTGTCAGAAATTGGATCCCAACTTTCTCTTCCTTTGTTGGTTGCGCCCAGATTTTTAATATTTGTTCCGCATAGGATATTTGAATTCAGATTAAAATTTATAAGTATGAAAATATTTATATTTTGCCATCAACCTTTTTCTATCTTTCCTATACACAAGAGAAAGGTTCAACAATTTGACAACGAGATATCATTTGAAAGACATCTAAAATATTGATTTTTGATTTTAATCAAATCGTTAGAGATTTTGAGAAAATCAAAAAACTGAATACATCAGTAAATAACTTTCCGATTTTGATTAAATTATTTTTTCCGTTTACTAATATATTTCACCTCATACTCTTCCTTCATCTAATTACACACACCCACCCACCCACCCACACACACACCCACCCACACACACACCCACCCACCCACCCACAACAACCATTCCAAACCACTTTTTATTACCACATCCTCACATCATTTTTACTTCTCTCCAAACTAATTATATATCAACACAAAAAATCTGCTATGACATGCACAGAACTCAACTTTCAATTACTGAAGGTGTGTGCGACCAGTCACACCAGAGATTTTTTATATTGATTTATTTTATTAAAACACACAAATCGTATTGTGTAAATTATGGACTCTCAAACCATTATTTCCGTTTAATTCATCTATATATTACATACTTTAGTTATGAAAAGAAATAATTAATAATTAATAATGTATTTAAAATTAATTTTCATTGAAATAGGAAATTTTTACTATCTTCTTTAATTTAAATAATAGGATCGTCCAGTTTCTCCCTCTGTAACTACTAATAGTCTATTATTATTAGTAGTAGTAGTTTAGCTTACGTGTTAGCCCGCCCCTCCATTCCTTTTTATTTTTTATCAAACTATTCTCCTCCCCTCTACTCCTCACTCCCTCTCTCCCTCATTAACTCCTCTCCTGGAGATCATTTCCCCTCCCGCGCTAATTAGCCAATCAAAGGCGTTGAATTCTCCGGCGCCATAATTCATCTCTCGGGAGGTAAGACGCGATAGGTAGTCAGTTCAGTTGAGGGAGGACGTTCGAGAAAGAATTAACCTATGTCACTTGTTATAATAAATCCAGAACGCGTCCTCAGTGTATAGGAAGCCATCATGGCGACTAGCAGCGTCTCTCTGTGTCTCCTCGATTCTCAGCCGTTTTACTCAGGGTATTTCAATTCAATATTCCTAATTATTTATTTATTTTACTATTTATTGATTAAATATTTGAAATTAATATTAAAATTTAAGAATTTCTCAATTGCTCTTTAATCTTAGACATACATGCATATATGATTGCCCTATTATTGAATTAGATTTATTGTTTTCTCTCCTCTTTATTAAGATGTTGTAATACAAAATTACATAGATGGAAAATATTAATCGAAATAAATAAATTAGAAAGAGATTTTCAAAAATATATAGCGTGAATCTTAAATACTGTATGTCTAGTCCTACAGACAAGTTAACATTCCTGTTCATGTAAGCCTATTATATACCGGTATAAATATATCATAATATTTAAGAAATAGTAAAGAATTCTCTTATTTGGCATTAGAATTAAAAAGTACAACTAGTCGTCATGGCTGGGGTCCCTTCCCGCTTCCCGTCCCAAGCGAGAAAAATTTATTTTAAATGAATTGGCTACCAATCATTTGAAATACAAAGGGATGAGGTTTTAGATGTCGAAAAAGACAAAACAAATTAAAAAAAAAAATAACGACTAGTCGCAACACCCGCCTTTGGCGAACAAGTTTATTACCACTTTAGCAAATACAGTTTTTCTTTATAAAATAGGGGTCCTCCTAATCTTTACTTTCTCTGGGGGGCCTGGAGAGCCATCATAAAGGTGTGTAGATTTTGATGGAAATGCACGTTTTGAGACTCCATTAATTCAAAATGGTCTGTGTGTGTTCAAAATAAAGCTTAAAGAAAATGAGTTACAAGGTTGAAATTTTTTTAAAACGTAATCTGGTGTGACTGGTCGCACAGCACACAATTTTTTCTTATTATCGGTAATTTAAAGGTGCATTCTGTGTTAGTTACTCCCCTGAGGCTCGAAAATAAGCTTCGGCCAATGAGTACTTTATAAATGTAGTTTTTGAGTTTTTTCTTATTTTCTCAAAATTTGCTTTAACGGTTTGAAGCACACTTTACTCTATTACTTCGTAGGAAATATAGGAAAAATTGTTGCCAAGGTAACAAAATAAAAAATATTTTTTATGTTTTTAAATTTTTCATCTTCTCATTCGCACTCACACTCACACACACATTCACACAGTCTTTTCGGCAACTTAGGCCATTTAAGACTTTGACGATAACCGTTGTAATATATATTATCTTTTGTGGGTTCAGGCATTTCTATTTAAGCCATCTGGTAATTTTTCATCTTGAATTCTACTATACGACCGGAAAATAAATTTATTTCGGCACAAAAAATCTGGCGTGACAAGCACAGAACATAACTTTCAATTACCGAAGGTAAGAGAAAGTTGTGTGCTGTACTACCGTCACACCAGATTTTTCTAGCGTGAATTCAATATAATTGCGAACGCCACGCCTTATTTCTAATTTTTACTTTCTCTTACCTCTATATATGTTAATATATATAGAGAGAAAGTATTGGATTCATGTCAAAAATTCGATGTCGAGATTTTGATGGATATACACGTTTTGAGGTCCCCTGAATCCAAAAAAGTGAGTTTTCGCGACATGGTCTGTCTGTCTGTGTGTGGGTGTCTGTGTTCAAATTTAAGCTTGAAGGATTTGAGCTATGAGGCTGAAAATTTTATATTCAAGTTAGGCACCCCCTGGGACGTGTCACGAACCTTTTGATTAAAATCGGCCAAAGAGTAGCCCTAGTATATTACTAATGTACTTTTTTTTTTAGCTTTTTTCGATTTTCAAAATTTACTCTAACGATTTTGATTAAAATTCAAAAATCAATTATTTTTTCCATGCTCTTTCAAATGTATATTCTCATTTTGCCCTTGAAGTGTTTTGAAGCACACTTTACTCTTATCCTTCATAAAAAAAATAGGAGCTACGAGTTTGAAATTTTATATTTAAGTTAGGTACTCTTTTTTTTAACCAAATCGGCCAAAAGTATTAGTACTTTATTGATGTACTTTTTTAGTTTTTTTTTTTTTTTTTGATTTTCTCAAAATTCCCACACCAAAATTTTTTAAAATTCCAAAATCAATTATATTTTAGTTGCTCTTTATATTCTCATTTTGGCTTTGAAGTTTTGAAGCACACTTTACTCCTCTATTTCATAGGAAAGATTTCAGATTTTTCAAATTCACTTTCCGCCTTATCCTTTCATAGGCCCAATGTTAATTTCCTATAGGGATTTGTATGCTAATTTCGATTCAAAAGGGGGTCCCCTTTGGAACTTTTTACACAATTAAATATAATTTTTCCAATTCTTATGAAATTTTGTATTTATTTAGGATTCTCTATTGTTATAAAATATCCAAATATAAGATTAAAATTTTGAAAAATAACCATAGTTTATTTCAAGCAGTCAACATTTAAAACGCAAAGTGCTATGGGAAACTAAATATATCTCGACACAAAAAATCACCAGATTTTTTTTATAATTGCTTCTGTTTACCAGCAATGACGTCATAATTCACTCTATTCATTGCCTCTTTTATAACCCTAAAAAATATGTCATTAAAGAGCTACTCTTGTTTTTTACATGCTCTTTAAAATTTATAGTGAATTTATAAAAAAAAAACTTAATTTTTTTTTTTTGAAAATATACCTTATTATATATTAGATAATAAAAATTTGTAAAGAAGAAAATAGGCTACTTACTTTATTTTACTAGTCAGAAATAAAATTGTTGTCTTTATGGAGTACTAAATTTTATCTAAAGCAAAATAATCAATTTTGTCGTTGTTGTAGATATAATAAAACAAGCTGAGCAAAAAGCTAAAGACAACAACACCAACAATTTTTGTTTTTATTTTATCACTTAACTGGCCATTTGAAATAAGAGAATGGAACACAATAAATTTTTTGATTAAATTAGGTCTCTTCTGGTTCTTATCTTGAATAAAGTGAATTAGGGATTTTTAAAAATTAATCCGTCTCCTTTGTCTTTTGTCGAAATAAAGAAATTGGTCCTAATATATCGGAAGAATTAGATTATTCACTTCTTTTTTTCCCCTATACGATATATATATAAAAAAAATTTCTCTGTTATGAAAATACTGTATATTATTGGAGGTAGGATAAAATAGAATGAGAGATCATTTTGATACCTGATATGTACAAAAAAAAAAAAAAAAAAAATGCAAATGAACGGTAGAGGAAATGGAAATAAAATATTCAAAAGATAAAGGAAAAAAGTTAATAGGACTAAATTTTAATGATTTTTCTTAAATCAAGCAATTTGTGAAAATTAAATATATCTCAATGGTCAAATTTAAAAAATAAATTAAAGAATTCGAAAGCCAATTCAATTGAAATTAATTTTTGTCGCGTCGGATGCGAACCCCGCGATCTCTGGTAAAAGTGGCAAGCATCACAGGGGAGTATATTGATATTTTTCAGGGGGTGATCAGAGAGGGAGGGGTCCGAACTCATTTTTGAAGATTTACCTCCCCCTCCCCCACTTTATAAACATATTTTAAAATAAAGGGTCGGACTAAGCCGAGCGCACAACTTTGCCCACCCACTATTCAAGAAAAAAAATATTTGTCCCCCCCCCTAGAGTCTCTCCTGATGCTCCGATGTTATACATATTATATATCATTTTACTCGGGAGGAAGTCTAGTTTCTGAATATATAAAAAAAATTATAGGTTATGTAAGAAAAAAATTTTGTCCTCCCCTATAGCCCGATGGGGTCCGATGTTTACCAAAAGCTTTTCAGTTCTTGGCCTCTACCCCTAGTTTATGGGTGCAAAATTTCAAAACAATTGAATAGTTTTTGAGATTTCATTGACAAGGAATCAACAATCAATTTTACAAAATTTTCTTATGGAATATTGAAAATTTAATACAAGAAATGGAGGCAATAGATAGCCTAGTTATTAACGTTGTTTAAATTGACAATCTTCCTCGAAATTTTATTATTTTTTTTTTTTAACCGAGTCCATCTTTTCTTTTTATGATACAAAATAGAAAGAAACGGAAAGAAAATGGATGCCGTTGTCGACATTTTTCTTCTTTTTTTTTTTATATATCCTCTAAACATAAAATGAAAGAAGTTGCTCTCTCTCTCTTGATGCTTTTTAAGAATAAAATCAATTTATATGAATAAATGTAGAGGATTTAGTATTCAATTTGTAACAAAAATGAATTCATTTCTGGGGGAAGAAACGAAAGAGAAGAGAAACCATAAAAAATGCGTCTTTTCAGGAGCATTATTATTAAAGAGTTGATAAAATCTTTTAAAGATGATAAAAATAATAATAAGCTTATTAGCCTGGCCTCGTTCTCAAAGAAAAATCAAAAATTAACTCCTCAAAAAATAAATTCTTTTGCAATTTTAAAAAGAAATTACAATCTCATCTTCTTAGAATTAAATGAACAGAAAAAAATCTGGTGTGACTGGCGCACAGCACACAACCTCCCTTCGGTAAGGGAAAGTTGTGTGACCAGCACGGTCACACTAGATTTTTTGTGTCGAGATAAATTTAATTTCCCATAGCATCGTTCCAAATTTGAATTTTAAATATTTTAATTGAAATAAAATATGGTTATTTTTCAAAATTTTAATCTCATATTTGGATATTTTATACACAATAGAGAATCCTAAATAAATATAAAATTTCATAAGAATTGGAAAAATTTTTTTTAAATGTGTAAAAAGTTGGAAAGGGGTGATTCCTCCCCTTTTGAATCGAAATTAACATACAAATTCCCATAGGGATTTATTTAACATTGGCTCTATGGAACAAAGAGTCGGAAAATGAATTTGAAAAATCTGAATTACTACATCAGTAAAGTGTACTTCAAAACATTTTTAGGGCGAAATGAGAATATACATTTTAAAGAGCATCTAAAAAATAATTGATTTTCAATTTTAAAAAATTTTGGTGGAGGGTATTTTAAGAAAATCGAAATAAACTAAAAAAGTACATCAATGAAGTACTAGTACAATTTGGCCGATTTTGTTCAAAAGCTTATTTTGAGTGTCCAGGAGGGTACCTAACTTAACTAACTAAAATTTCAATCCGGTAGCTTTCCTTCATGCTAAAAATCGTTACACACACACAGGCAGACATACAAACATACCAATTTGAGGGACACAATTTTTACTTTTTTTGGACTCAGGGGACCTCGAATTTTTTACATGATCGCAATACTTTCTCTCTTTATATATATTTCATATATGGACCCTGTTACCAGGGGCGTATATAAGGGTGGGGGCGAGGGGTCCGCCCCCTCCCGAAATTTCCCAAACATATACATATATAGAGATATTCAGACATCAGCGCAACAAATTTGTCCACAGGGTGGAAAACTTTGATTCCGCAAAAGAAAAAATGTTCCTCAAAAAATTTCGTGTGAAAAAAAATTGAGTTTCTCAAAAAAAATTTTCCGCAGAAAAATTTTTGAGTTCAGGCCCCTCCCCCCCCGAAAAAAATTTCTATATACGCCCCTGCCTGTTACGCATTAGTGTGTCAAGCGCCAGCTACCGAATTTTGAGAAAATTAACATTAAAGTTTTTTGTTTTCATTGGATTATATATAATTTTCTTTGTCAATTGTGCAAGTAACATCAAATATAAATTTTTTTAGGACATATTTCATAAAAAATACTATTAATTATAGCATTTGAAACAATATTCCGTGCTTAAATCAATTTTTAATTTTTTGGCGCTTGACACATAACAGGGTCCATATATAGGGTATGAGAAAGTAAAAAGGAATATAATAGAAACGGCATTTCCCCCTCTCTTCTTTTCCTTTTGACCTTTGAGTTATATCATCCGTCAAGATCCTTCTTCTCTTATTGTATCCTCAACTTGAAAGAAGATTAGTAATTCATAAATAACGAATGGACCCCCTTCTTCTTTCTTAAGCTTTAATGCTTGGTGTGATATTTCAACCCTTCTTACTTTATTTTATAAGAGGGAGAAGTTTAATCCAGTGTTGTTAACGACACTTGCCCAGAAGGGAGAAAGAGAGATCCCTTCTGGTTGGTTGTTGTTGTTGTTGTTGTGCCCTTTTCCTATATTTAAGCCATACACAAGAGAAACCCTCTTGGATATATTTTATTAATTGAAATGCACGATAAAGACTGTTTTTTGTTTTTCCATAAAATTAGACTTAATTAGAAATTGACGTGCTTGCTCTAGCCAATCAGAAAACTTGTTTAATTCTTTCTTTCGGCCATATAGGACCCATCCCAATTTATTTATTTCAAATGATTGGTAGCTAAATTTAATTAAATTTTTCTTTAGTTTTAAAATTTAGGTAATAAAATTTTGTTTTAATTTTAAAATTGAAAAATCTTGTAACACCGGATTTTTTGTGTCGACATGTATTTAGCTCCCGACAGTACGGAACATTTAAATTCAGATGTAAAATTTATAAGTATGGGAAAATATTTATATTTTGTTACCATGGCAACCATTTCTCCTATCTTTCTCTATGAAGTACAAGAGTAAAGTGGTCTTCAGAAAATTTCAATGACAAAATGAGAATATACTATTTTAAAGAGCATCTAAAAAATAATTGATTTTTGAATTAAAAAAAAAAAATCGTTGGAGCAAATTTTGAGAAAATCGAAAAAAACTGAAAAACTACATCAGTAAAGTACTAGTACTCTTTGGCCGATTTTGATTAAAAGCTTATTTTCACGGGCCAGGAGGGTACAAAAGTTAAATATAAAATTTCAACTTTCTAACTCTTTCCGTTCTTGAGATATTTTGTTCATAGACAGACCAGGTCGCGAAAATCACTTTTTTGAATTCATGAGGCCTCAAAACGTGTATATCCGTCAAAATCTCGACATCAAATTTTTGACATGAACCCAATAATTTCTCTCTATATATATTAACATATATAGAGGTAAGAGAAAGTAAAAAAAAATCATTAAAATGCCGATATTATTAAGATAATGAAACCAATACTTTCTCTATATATATATTTATTTCATATATAGGGTAAGAGAAAGTAAAAATTAAGTGGACTCTTCTATGTATTGAATATTTGCCTTTAAGGCCTTTCAATTAAAATTTTCCTTTTTTCTTTTAACAGGCGGTTTCAATGGCATTTCACGGATGTGTAGTGGCGAGCGTTATTGCCCAGAAACCAACACCTGGACGCTAATCCCAGAGATGTATAATCCAAGGAGTAATTTCGCCATCGAAGTCATTGACGATATGATCTTTGCCATCGGCGGATTCAATGGGGTCACCACCATCTATCATGTGGAATGTTTCGATGACAGGAGCAATGAATGGTAAGTAAATGGAACGACGACATTAATTAACTATCACACACATTCCAGGAATATCCCTCATCTAAATTATATTTTGTTATTAAACCCATCTAGGGTTAAATTTATTATTACAGCTGCTGTTTGCATAAAATCTATTTAGAATGGTTATTTTAATTTTTTAAAAATTCGTAATTTTTTTTTACTAAAGCAAATAATATTTTAAAACAAAAATTGATAAAACTGTGGAAATAGGAGATTTGTAGTTTTCTTATCAATTTGTTTAAGTGCAGTAGAGAGTTAGAGATTTCGCCTCTTGTGATCGCTCGATCTAAATTAAATGACTACTAATTAATTTAGAAAAAGTTTCTTAGAAATCTTAAATTTTTTTTTTAATTTGTCTTTTTCGGCATCTAAGGCCATTTAGACCCCATCCCTATTTATTTTAAATTATTGATAGCCGAATTGAAATAAATTTTTCTCGCTTGGGACGGGAAGCGAACCCGGGACGCTAAAGTCTTGTCAGGCTCCAGTGGTTAATTTTAATTTTAGAATATCATTAAATTTTTACTATTTTGAAGAAAATATGATTAATATTTATGAATTTCACCCCCAAGTCTTAATAAATATTAATTATACTTCTTTAAACTTTTTTTAGTATATGGTATATAGTTTATTATTTATTAAAGATATTAATACCCGAAAAAAATAATAATAAAACGAGAGAGAGAGAATAAACGACCCTTCTATTCTTTATTTAAAATTTATGTAGTCTACGTATTAATATTAAATTTTCTGTGTGTGGTTGGAGAAGAACGAACATGGATCCGGAGAGAGAAATTAATAATAATCGTCTCATCTCTATTGAATTTGAATTTGTTTCTCAAGAATAGAGAGGAGCTTATTCCATTTGTCAGCATTCGTTTTCATTACTCCATTTCTTTATCACTCACATATTGCCAATCATTTAAATTGACAATTCGAATAGGGCGTAATAAAAATGACAAAAACTGATGTAGCTATCCATCACATCAAATTAAAAAATCATTCGGCATCCCGGTTTCCAATCTTTATTCATTTAAGTAGACTTTTGACGCCTATGAGATGAAAATTCACTAAAAAATAATCGCAACTGATCGGCAAATTTCAATCTTTACGATTTTTATAAATTTGGTGTGACTGGTTGAACCAGATTTTTTGTGTCGGGATATATATTTATTTTCCGACAGTACGATACATTTGAATTCTAGATGTAAAATTTATAAACATGGGAAAATATTTTATTACCATGGTAACCATTCTCCTATATTTTCTATGAAGTACAAAAGTAAAGTGGTCTTCATAAGATTTCAATGCCAAAATGAGAATATACATTTTAAAGAGTATCTAAAAAATAATTAATTTATGAATATTAATCAAAATCGTTGAATCGAATTTTGAGAAATACTGAAAAGCGCAACAGCAAAGTACTGGTACTTTTTAAGATTTTGTTCAATAGCCTCTTTTCACGCCTGAGGCGTTAAGTATATAATTTCAGCCTCATAGCACACTTCCTTCATGTTTTAAATTAAACACATACACATACACACAGACCATTTTGAGACCAAGCCACCTCAAAACATGTATTTCCATCAAAATCTCGACATCAAATTTTTGATATAAATCCAATATTTTCCCTAATTTTTATTAACATATATTATATATAGGTAAAAAAATAGTAAAAATTAGATCTAGATCTAAATCCGATTTTCGGATTTTAAATTCTATTTTTAGATCCGACCCTTTTATCAAATTGCTTTTATTCGTTCTGTTTCATGCGACCCGAAATATTTGCATAATAAAAACTGTTGTTTATGGTAGATTGGTATTGGTATCATTGGACCTGAGGCATTTTGAACCGCGAACTGATATTTTGTTTATTTTCCTTTCTGTCCATTATTTGTTCTTAGAATAGTCCCGCCCCTTTTATTATTGCCAATATATTATTTAGAGATGTTTTTAATTTCCTCAGTCCTTTCGACAATTTGCCTTCTTTGACGAATTAGTGCAATGATGCGTTTCCCCTTTTCTTTTGTTAGGTTGGAGGTGAAATTTGTCTACTGCCCATGTTAATGGTAGATTAAATTTTTTTTTTCTTCGATTCATAGAATCAAAATCGATTTGAGTGTCTGGATCGGGGGAATATTTTTCCCTTTAAATTCATTTGACCTTTTTTAAGAAATAGATTTTCCATCAATAATAATAAATAATAGGATTTTAATTCCATCCCTTTGGATAGAAATATTTACTTCATATCCTTGAAATAATTTTTTTGCAGTGATAGTTTTGTAGGGTATTTATAAATATATATAACATAGTAAAAAAAAAATTCCAAATTTATCTTTTGATTATATTTTTTATTAATCTTTTTTTTAAGAAGTAACATAATTTTGTCTTTATACACTAGATGGTGCAGTGCACGTAAAATTGTAGTTTGTAGCATTAACGTTGAGATTCTTCTTTTTTATACTAGAAAGAGAGAGAGAGAGAGAGAGATAAAGACAAGAAAACCTCTTCAACAATCAAATTACCTCACGTGACAAGCCTGGGAGAGTTTGAGAACAAAAAAAAAAAAAGATACCAATGTGTAATAAACAACAACAACAACAACAAAGCACTTACTTAGGTGCTTTCCTTTTCACTGATTCTAGTACTATTACGGAGAATGTTTGACAATCCGTCATGTTTTTGCTTTAAAGCCCTATTTAGGTGTTTGTGTGTGTTTATGTTTGGCCTCTTCTCTCAACACTAATGGAGTTAATGACTTTTTTTTTCTTCCTATTTAATATCCCTTTTCTTTAATAAAAACAGCTTATAGAGTCATTTCTTAGTTTTTCTTCCTAAACACTATTTTCTGATATTGTCTAATATGTAAATAACTGTGTAGAACTCAATCGCTGAAAGGAAGATGAAAGCAGCTAACAATAAGTAAAAAGAAGACTATTGTCCAATCAAACACCTTTATTTCAAAACGTTTCGGCCAATTTAATTGTGCCAGCTTCAGTTAAATAAGAGTTTTTAAACTATGTTTAAAATTCTTACACAACTGAAGATGGCACAATAAAATTGACCGAAACCTTTTGAAATAAAGGTGTTTGATTGGACAATATAGCCTTCTTTCTACCTGGCTGCTTTCATCTTCATTTCAACGATTGTCTAATATGATTATTTTTTCGTTTTAGACCATCTAAAATTATCTATATATATATATATATATATATAATAAAAAATTCGCTAATGTCCGTCTGTCTGTCATGCTCTATTATAGGCAACTTCCCGTTGGCATTTTGAAATGAAATTTTATATGCATAAAGAGGACCTTCTCGGGATTACAGGAAAATTATTTTCATTCCAAAATTCCTATAACTTTTTGAGTTATTAATTCTTAAAGTTACGATTTCTCCCATAGGATGTGTATGGAGAAATATTTATGTATTCTTTTCATTTGTGTATTCCATGAATGTAAACAATTCCTCAAGCAGGCACTGAATTGGAATGGAATAATAATTTTCTTTTCATAATTAAGAAGAAAAGGCGAGCCTCGGGGCTGTAGAGGTTAGGTTAACCTCTATACCAAACGTCCGGGTTCGACCCCACGTCCGATGATTTTATTTAAGCCAATTGGATACCAAATGGCTTAAATAAGAATGCCTGGACCCCTAATAGATATATTATTAATAACGGATATCGTAAAAGTCTTATATGGCCTGAGTTGCCGAAAAGACTGTATGAATGTGTGTGAGTGTGAGTGTGAATGAGAAAAAGTGTGAATGTTTTTTTAAAAAAAAAAAAAAAAAAGAAAAGGCGAGGGTCCGCCGAAGGCGGGCCCGAGCCAGCTGAGGGGGTCCAGGGGGCGAAGCCCCCCTGCTCTAGACGTGAAGCTTCTCATTATTAAGAAAAGGCGAGAGTCCGCCGCAGGCGGGCCTGAGCCAGCTGGAGGGGGTCCAGGGGGCGAAGGCGGGCTATGCTGCTAGTAAATATTTAATTTCTTATTTCTCTTTTTCTTCGTCGCCAAATTATATGCTATAAATTAAATATTAACAAGCGTTTATATAAACATTAAATATTTATTAGAATAAACCAAGGCTTGCCTTCGACTGGGCCTTTTTCTAGTCAGGGATTTTTTAAGGTCTTTCGCATCTGAGGCTATTTAGACTACTTCCCTATTTATTTCAATTGAATTGGATGTGAATCCTTGACCTTTGGTCGAAGATAATGCTCTACCTCTCAACGTCATAATGAATTATCTAAATAATTGATAGCAACTCTTGAAGGTCTCAGCTATACGCCAGTGATAGAATTTTTCAAATCGGTTCTGAGATTAATAGTATCAGTGAGAGTTATTAAATTCCACAATCAGGGTGAGGGGGATGACAGGGGATAATTAGAGAGAACTTAACATGATGTTTAC
Organism: Euborellia annulipes; assembly: GCA_023213315.1. Lineage (NCBI taxonomy): Eukaryota > Metazoa > Arthropoda > Insecta > Dermaptera > Anisolabididae > Euborellia > Euborellia annulipes. The sequence goes on along the minus strand of JAKCPI010003845.1, from coordinate 30,987 downwards.
TCTCAAATTTTACTCCTCTTCCGCCACGCCTCACTCTTGACGCTCATCGCTGGAGCCGCCTGTCCTCCGCTACCAGTCATGCGTCTCAAGATCTTTTGATGCCTACACTCTAGGCGCAAAAGCAAATAATTTAAATAAATCACATTTTTTTGTAATTTTAAGGATTTGTAAAATTCTTCAGTAATTTTCCAATTTTTTTTTTTAAAAGTCATTAATTTGGCTCATTGAGATATATAATGTTCAGAATATGTCAACCCAGAAAAAGAGAGGTCTTATTTTTTTCGTAATTTTTTCTTCTTTTTTTTTTAAGTGGGGGTACTTAACCACCCCACAAAAATTCCTGAGCTCCCGAGCTCGACGCCCCTGCACTAAACAATTGAAAAAAAATTTTCTTAACAATCGGGCTATTCAACAGTTCAGGTTATTATGTGAAATTAATTATTTATTAAAAGAAAAAAATATATAGATCTACATTATGAAAGCCATCTATGTTTTTTAGTTGTTGTTGTTGTTGTTTTTACACAATCGATTTTCAATTTTTTATTAGGGCATATTAAAGAGAGATAGATTGTACCAGGTAAAGAAAGAAAAAAAAAATTGTTAGGCCGATATAAATAATTTTTGTACGTCCTCTAATATACAGTTAGGAATTAAATTAATCATTTAAATGTATAAACAGAGTGTGTTTATATGCATTTTCGACATAGATCCAAAACTTTCTCTCTCTCTCTATAGGCTATATAAGACTTTAGTGTATAGGTATGAACAAACTAACATAAACCCAGTGAAATAATTTCTAATTAAATAAAAAATCGTCATCCAGTTTTTTCTATAATTACTACCTTTTTAGCTTGTTTTACGTTCACGTAACGATGCTTCTTTTAATGTTTTACAAGCATAAATTAATCGTAATTTGTCGGTTTCGCATGGTAATCATATTTACTGGATTAGTTGAAAGTATAATCTGAAATTTAAATATAAATTCTCTCACATACACTAAAAACAGCTTTAATCCTTTGGATGTTAAAAGGGCTTACAGACAAACGAGAGAGAGGGAAATATTCTCGCATTAATTACAAAATCACTCTCTCTCACTTCCTCTCTTTCACTCTCACTATTATTAATTACTAATAATATATTTGATTTAATATTATTATTATTATTTGATTTATTAATAGGTTTGATTTATTGAGATATAATAAAGTAATTGTTCCATAAAGTGTCGCTTTTATCATATTTCAAAAAATCTGGTGTGATTAACGCACGGCAGATGTATTTAGTTCCCATTAGCACCTTAGTTGCAAACTTGACCACTTGCTTTTCATAAGTAAAAAAGTCAATTGATTCAAAATCCCAATTGTGTGTATTTTAAATGTTGACTGCTTGAAATAAACAATGGTTATTTTTCACAATTTTAATCTCATTTTGATATTTTATACACAATAGAGAATCCTAAATAAATACTAAATTTCATAAGAATTGAAATTTTTTTTTAATGTCTTCCAAAGGGGGACCCCCTTTTGAATCGAAATTAATATGAAAATCCCCATAGGGATTTAACATTGGCTCTATGGGAGGAAGAGCCCGAAAATGAATTTGGAAAATCTGAAATTCTACATCACCCAGACAGCTTGGAATGTTACAGTAATGTTGCAGCAATATTGCCATTCTTGCTCAATATTGACAATATTGCAGCAACATTGATGCAATATTGCAGCTCAAACAGCAACATTACAGCAATATTACTGTAATGTTGCAAAAAGGCGGACATAGGAATATTGCAACAATATTGCTGCAATGTTGCCAAAATATTCCTAGCTTGGAATATTTCTACTGCAACATTGTAGCAATGTTGCCAATATTTTGCAAGATTTGCAATAATGATACAATATTCCTGCAATATTGGCAATTTATGCAAGATTCTCAATGTTTCTGCAATATTCCAAGCTGTCTGGGCAGTAAAGTGTACTTCAAACAATTTTCACGAAAAATCTTACTGATATACTTTTTAAAAAACGTCTAAAAAATATTTGATTTATGAATTTTATTCAAAATCGTTAGAGACAATTTTTAGAAAATCGAGAAAAAGTACTTCAGTAAAGTACTAGTACTTTTTGGCAGATTTTGTTCAAAAGCTTATTTAAACTTTCCCTTAAATATAAAATTTCAACCTCCTAGCTCTTTTCGTTCTTAAGATATTTTGTCCACACACAGATAGACAGACAAATTTGCGGGACCCACTGTTTTGGACTCAGGGACATGTATATCCATCAAAATCTCGACATCGTATTTTTGACAGACTCACTATATATTACATATATAAATAAGAGAAAGTAGAACGATTTTAGGCTACTCTTAGCTTCGGTAATCGAAAGTTGTGTGATATGATGTCACTCCAGATTTTTTTGTGTTGAGATATAGTGTATATAACAGATAGTAGGCAACAATATTTAATATGTATATTGTAAGTGACAATATAATCGAATTGATTCTTTAAATATTATCTCTCTCTCTCTCTTTCGAGTCTGAAGGGAGAATATGGAAAAAGCCTTCTTTTGCGAAGATCGTTATCTATCGAGGGCCCTTATGTCAAATGCAACCTGCGCAAAGCAAAGGGAAAAAAGCAAACTTGCTTATCTTGTGAAATATTGTCAAGGGCAGATGTTAAAAACTTAAAAACTGTTTTGACAAAAAAAAAAAAAATAAAACTTTCAAACAATATTTGAGATGTTCTATCAGGGTAAAAAAATATAGGGGAATAAAAAGATTTATGCTGACTGAGATTAATCACATTAGAATTCAATAATAATAGTTTAGTTTTTTTTTTTTAACACTCACACTTTGGTATCCAAATGGGTTAAATAAAATCATCGGACTGCCTGGGGTCTGAACCCGCGACTCTTGGTATACGAGGCTAGCACGCTAACGCTTAACCAAACCCGAGGGCGTTTAGTTCTTTGATTTCATTTTTTTTAAACTGACAAAACACCTTCTGTTTGTAGTTTTGATTTTCCTAAGTAAATTTATTTGATTTCGGTAGTTAGTGACGTCATTTTGGAACCTAAATTAATTATCGATTTGATTTTCTTCCTTGATTGGTTATAAACTTGTTTTTGTTTTGGCTGTTAGGTGTATGTTGCGTTGATTAAATGAAAATATAGTGTCTTTATTTTTATTTTGGATAAATGGTATAATCTTGGACCAGAATACTTTTTAGGAGAGAATCCCCACACTTAATACGTATTTCGACAATTACTTGCCATCAGAAGTGATTATATTCTTAATAAGTAATTGTCCAAATACGTATTACGTGAAAGAGAAAGTAGTGTAATCGTAAAAAAATTCGACTTCGAGATTTTGATGTTTCTCCACGTTTTAGACCTCTCTGAGTCCAAAAATACCATTTTGGGCATTATGTCTGTGTGTGTGTGTGTGTGAACACGATTGCTTAAAAACCAAAGCAGCTAGATGGATGAAATTTGGTATATGCTCCTTTACACTAAAATTGTAGATTTCTATCAACTTTTAGAGTAAATACGTCACTTGGAAGTAGTACTTTACCTAATAAGTTTTTTCAGAAATTTCGAAATTTTCAATTTCTTTGTTATATTATGATAAAATACTCAATTTTAAAAAGTTTTTATTCTTTGACATTTTTCCGAAAACTGAATAGTCCGTTTTTTTTTTCTTACTACCTGCGATAATACGCAGGCCAGAGTCTAATAAGTTTAAAAAAAAGTAAAAATTTATTAAACAGCCCGTGGTGATCGCAGACTACTTACTAAATCCTCCCCCCCCCCCCAGTTGACCCCATCCATTCTACTTATTAAAAATCATATAATTCATTAGCATATAAAAACAAGTTTAATCCTTTCCATTGATTAAAAACATTGATTTTATTTGAATCTAATTTGACTCTTTGCTATCTCTCCGTTTTTTTTTTTTAATTTTATTTTTTAATTTATTTCTAACTGCCTGCCTTCTAGGGAGGACAGATTTAATCGCCTTATCTTTTTTTTTTTAGTGAGAGAAAGAGAGGACGTTACAAAAATAAAACTGGAGGCTAATTTTTATGTACATTTCTTGTTTTAATGTGATGCCGTCCGTTTTTTTTTTTTAACGTGAATTATTCATCCTTCCTTCTCTTTCTATTTCTAAACGCAAAATTCTATTTTTGTTTTTTTTTTTTTTCCTTTCGGAATATGAAAAATTAGAATAAATAACAATTCTAGATTTAAATATTTATCTGTTTTATCTGGTTTATAAGGAGTGTGATAGTAAACTCGTATTTTATGCGAGGGGAGAGGGGAGGAAATGCCAGTAAAAGATACAATTTCTTTTTAGAACCAATACTAAAAATCTGGTGTGACTGGCGCACAGCACACAACTTTCTCTTACCCTTCGGTAAGAGAAAGTTGCGCACTGTGCTGGTCACACCAGATTTTTTGTGTCGAGATATATTTAGTTTCCGATAGCACCTTAGTTTCAAACTTGCATTTTAAATGTTGACTGCTTCAAATAAACTATGGTTATTTTTCAAAATTTTAATCTCATATTTGGACATTTTATACACAATATAGAATCGTAAATAAATACAAAATTTCATAAGAATTGGAAAAAAAATTTTAAATGCCTAAAAAGTTCTAAAGGGGACCCCCTTTTGAATCGAAATTAACATACAAATCCCTATAGGAAATTAACATTGTTTCTATGCGAAGATAAGGTGGAAAGGGAATTTAAAAAGAGTAGAGACAGACGATAATGTTTGCAAGTGAGAGAGAGACATATATGTTTTCTTTGAAACAATTAAAGACACAAATAAATTTTAAAAAATCTGGTGTGACTGGCGCACAGCACACAACTTTCTCTTACCTTCGGTAATCGAAAGTTGTGTTCTGTGCTTGTCACACCAGATTTTTTGTGTCGAAATATATTTAGTTTCCGCCAATATATTAGAAATTTAAGATGTCAAAATTATAAACATGGGAAAATATTTATATTTTGTTACCATGGCAACCATTTATCCTATCTTCCCTATGAAATACAAGAGTAAAGTGTGCTTCAAACAATTTTGAGGGCAAAACGAGAATATACATTTGAAAGAGCATCTAAAAAATAATTGATTTTTGAATTTTAATCAAAATCGTTAGAGCGAATTTTGAGAAAATCGAAAAAAACTGAAAAAGTACATCACTAAAGTACTAGTACTCTTTGGCCGATTTTGATTAAAAGCTTATTTTTCCGGTCCCGGGAGGTGTTTAACTTAAATATAAAATTTCAACCTCCTAGCTCAATTCCTTCATGCTTAAAATTGAACACACACACACCCACCCACACACACACACACAGACAGACCATGTCGCGAAAACCACTTTTTTGGATTCAGGGGACCTCAAAACGTGAAGATCCATCAAAATCTCGACATCGAATTTTTGACATGAAACCAATACTTTCTCTCTATATATATATTACATATATACATAGATAAGAGAAAGTAAAAAATGGGAATTTAAATAATAATTGATTTTTAATCTAATAAAAAGAAAAAGATTTAAATTCCGTTACCATGGCAACCATTTCTATCTTTCCTATGAAGAACAAGAGTAAAGTGGTCTTCAGAAGATTTCAACGGCAAAATGAGAATATACATTTTAAAGAGCATCTAAAAAATAATTGATTTTTGAATTTTAAAAAAAATCCTTGGAGGGAATTTTGAGAAAATCGAAAAAAACTGAAAAAGTACATCAGTAAAGTACTAGTACTTTTTGGCCGATTTTGTTCAAAAGCTTATTTTGAGATTCTTCAAAGGTACCTAAGTTAAATATAAAATTTCAATCCGGTAGCTCAATTCCTTCATGCTAAAAAAATGGTTCCACACATACAGACACACAGACACACACACACACACACACACACACACACAGACCAATTTGCGGGACCCACTTTTTTGGACTCAGGGGACCTCAAAACATGTATATCCATCAAAATCTCGACATCGAATTTTTGACATGATCGCAATACTTTCTCTCTCTATATATTTCATATATAGGCTAAGAGAAAGTAAAAAAAATGCATATTTAATAAATTTTAGAATTAAATTATATAAAAAAAATATAAATTCTTTTAATATATCAACTTCAAACCCGGTGTACATTTCTTTTTTTTTTTTATATAAAAACACTCCCACTTTTTTACTTTCTCTTACCTATGTATATATGTAATATATATATAGAGAGAAAGTATTGGATTCATGTCAAAAATTCGATGTCGAGATTTTGATGGATCTTCACGTTTTGAGGTCCCCTGAATCCAAAAAAGTGGTTTTCGCGACATGGTCTGTCTGTGTGTCTGTGTGTGTGTCTGTGTGTCTGTGTGTGTGTCTGTGAACAAAATATCTCAAGAACGAAAAGAGCCAGGAGGTTGAAATTTTATATTTAAGTTAGGCACTCCCATGGGACGTGACACGAAGCTTTTTGAACAAAATCGACCAAAAAGTACTAGCACTTTACTGATTCACTTTTTCAGTTTTTTTCGATTTTCTCAAAATTTGCTCCAACGATTTTTTTTTTAATTCAAAAATCAATTATTTTTTAGATTCTCTATAAAATGTATATTCTCATTTTGTGATTGAAATCTTCTGAAGACCACTTTACTCTTGTACTCCATAGAAAAGATAGGAGAAATGGTTGCCATGGTAACAAAATATAAACATTTTGCCATACTTATAAATTTTACATCTTGAATTCAATTGTACCCTACTGTCGGAAACTAAATACATGTCGACACAAAAAATCTGGTGTGACAAGCACAGTACACAACTTTCGATTACCGAAGGTAAGAGAAAGTTGTGTGCTGTGCGCCAGTCACACCAGATTTTTCTCATTCACACTCACACTCACACACATACACAGTCTTTTCGGCAACTTAGGCCATTTAAGACTTTAAACGCTACTCGTATTTTTACTTTCTCTTACCTATGTATATATGTAATATATATATAGAGAGAAAGTATTGCGATCATGTCAAAAATTCGATGTCGAGATTTTGATGGATCTTCACGTTTTGAGGTCCCCTGAGTCCAAAAAAAGTGGGTCCCGCAAATTGGTCTGTGTGTCTGTGTGTCTGTGTGTGTGGAACCATTTTTTTAGCATGAAGGAGTTGAGCTAGCGGATTGAAATTTTATATTTAACTTAGGTACCTTTGAAGAATCTCAAAATAAGCTTTTGAACAAAATCGGCCAAAAAGTACTAGTACTTTACTGATGTACTTTTTCAGTTTTTTTCGATTTTCTCAAAATTCCCTCCAAGGATTTTTTTTAAAATTCATAAATGAACTATTTTTTAGATGCTCTTTAAAATGTATATTCTCATTTTGCCGTTGAAATCTTCTGAAGACCACTTTACTCTTGTTCTTCATAGGAAAGATAGAAATGGTTGCCATGGTAACGGAATTTAAATCTTTTTCTTTTTATTAGATTAAAAATCAATTATTATTTAAATTCCCATTTATTTTTATTTTATTTGTGTCTTTAATTGTTTCAAAGAAAACATATATGTCTCTCTCTCTCTCTCTCTCACTTGCAAACATTATCGCCTGTCTCTCCGCCTTCTCTCATAGGCCTAATGTTAATTTCCTATAGGGATTTGTATGTTAATTTCGATTCAAAAGGGGGTCCCCTTTGGAACTTTTTACGCATTTAAAAATTTTTTTTCCAATTCTTATGAAATTTTGTATTTATTTACGATTCTATATTGTGTATAAAATGTCCAAATATGAGATTAAAATTTTGAAAAATAACCATAGTTTATTTCAAGCAGTCAACATTTAAAATGCAAGTTTGAAACTAAGGTGCTATGGGAAACTAAATATATCTCGACACAAAAAATCTGGTGTGACCAGCACGGTGCACAACTTTCTCTTACCGAAGGGTAAGAGAAAGTTGTGTGCTGTGCGCCAGTCACACCAGATTTTTAATATATCTATTGGGAGTCCAGGCATTGTACGGTACATTTGAATTCAAGATATAAAATATTTTTTGTCATTTTGTGTAACATAGTCAACTAGCTTATCCACGGAATATCTAATTAATTAGAAGTGAAGCAACCGGCCCTTTGTCAGTAAACTATTTACACCAATAAATACAACCCTATTGAAAAATATCGCCTAGTGTTTCTAAAAAAAAATATACTCTAGTAAATTATTCGGAAATATTTATCTATTTCTCGTGTCAAAATATCAATGTGTAAATGAATCGATTAAAAGTTAATTTTCAGTTATTATTTAGAATTTGAATTCAATAAGCTCTCTCTCTCTTTGTTTTCGTTTATTTGAACTTAATTATTTATTATCGATCGTTTATTTGGCCATCGAATGGTGATTGGAGACCATTTTGGGGTTTGCCTCTCCCTTCCCCCCTCCCCTCTCTCTCCCTGTGCTCAAATTATTTAGCCGTCTCATTTTAGTAGCGGATATCCGTGCTTTAGTGATAGGAACATAATTTCAGGGGTTTACAATTGCAACTTTAATAATTAGTAAATTATTACAATTGATCTAGGTGCGATTAGGAATATAGGGGATTTGAATCACTTGCACTCGGTATTATTCCGATATAAAGTATTCTTGAAAAGCTTGATCATTCAAAAAAGTGGAGCTTAAATACCTGGAATCTTTCAGCATAATAGGATGAAATTTTAATAAAAATTCTTAGTGGAGTCTGAGAACGTATTTGGATTCAGTAAGTCTTCAGGAGCCTATAAAAATTACCAGGCCATATTTATTATCAGAATTTTCTAAGTCCTAAATATTTTGAAATTTAGAGATAGTTGAGACATTTAGCGCCTGCCCTGGTTCATAAAAATCCTTGAAATTTTTTTGCCATGAGCTGGATTTGTACTCGAGTTGTTTTCAACTCAGGATTATGAGCTTAACTGCTTTATCACCTAGGCTAATCGCCTCTTCTAAACTATCGTATATAAAAATTGAATTTTTTTTTTAATCTATCTGTTTCTAGGTTTTTCTTGTATTTTTTTTTTTTTTTTTTTTATGTAAATATACCTGGATTATAGCACCGTAAATAATATTTAAAAGTATAGGAACTTGCCGTAATGACTAAGAAAATCATCTCGATACAAAGTATTTTGGTATTTAAGCTTTCACAGTTGTTATTATTAATAAAAGATCTGTCCTTTTGGTTTATTTGCAAAAATTACAACGTTTCGATTTCTGTTCTTTCCTCAGGTATATAATGAGAGGCCGAAACGTTGTAATTTTTACTTTCTCTTACCTAGATGTATATGTTAATATACTGTATATATAGAGAGAAAGTATTGAATTCATGTCAAAAATTCGATGTCGAGATTTTGATGGATATACACGTTTTGAGGTCCACTGAATCCAAAAAAGTGGTTTTCGCGACATGATCTGTCTGTCTGTCTCGATTCAATTTAAATCATGAAGGTATTGAACTAGAAGGTTGAAATTTTATATTTAAGTTTGACATCCACCCAGGGCGTGAAAATAAGCTTTTAATCAAAATCGGCCAAAGAGTACTAGTACTTTACTGATGTAGTTTTTCAGTTATTTTTGATTTTCTCAAATTTCTCTCCAACGATTTTGATTAAAATTCAAAAATCAATTATTTTTTAGATGCTTTTTAAAATGTATATTCTCATTTTGCCATTGAAATCTTCTCAAGACCACTTTACTCCTTAGTCGCCGGGAGCCGGATCCCGTACATTAAGGGGGACCTCTTCCCCACCCAAGAATAGATTCTGAATATTTATAAATATATTTATTTATAAAAAAAGAATCAAGAATTTAGAATTGAAACTCACATGCTCAGGGGGCTTATCCCTCTCTTTCGGGGGGTCGCCACCAGGAAGTCATTCGGAATCTCTAGTCCTTCCAGGGCAGCGCCGGGCTTTGATAACGAACACACCCCAAGTGTCATTTGATCTACCAGCAATTAATTATACTCACAAATTAATTAAATACTCGTTGAAGTTTATGGTTTTAGTAAAAAGTATCCCGTAAAAATATAAAATTAGTTTGGAAAGTGTTGCAATTTGGTTGTCCTTTTTTTTTCAACTGTAATAAAATCAGCATAACAAATTAAATTCAAACCCCCTCCCCTCTCTACCCTCTCTATTCCTTTTAAGTTCTCTCTAATTGGAAAAATAGAAATCGATGCATCCATCATTTTAATTGACATTGGCTGCACACACACTCGCTGCCTGAACGTTTTATCGTTTATCAATCCAATCCCGGTTTGTTGGGTTAATCATACTGTTGTTGTTGTTATTGACATTCATCCAACAGTAAAAAAACAAAAAAAAAAAGAATATAATAAATTATAATAAAATAAAATTATATGACATTTGTCAATATGAAAAAAGAAAATAATATTTGCTCCAATATTGTTGTTGTAATATTTTATCTAAAATTAATTATCAAATCCATATGTTACAATTTTTATAAATATTGTTAAATTATATATTTGAATTCATAAAAAAAAAATTGCGATTGAATCAACAAAGGACATATGTTCAAAGGAAGGGGCAACTAAAGCATTATCTTTTTTTATTTTCTCTTACATATATTTATGTTAATATATATATAGAGAGAGAAAGTATTGTAGTTAGGAGGGAAAGTGGTGTAGGTTTTCCGTGAAACATATTTATAAGTAAAATTATTTAGTATATGTGAGGTTTCACTAAGTTGTAAATGAAATATTGAATTTCTAACTCCATACATTTCGGGCTACTGTATTAACCCATCTTCATGAGTGCATGTGACTGAATGAATAAAAGAGAATAGATGCTACCAAGCCATGTCGATATTTTGATATAAATACATGTTTTGGGGTCCCTTGAGTCCAAAAAAATGAGAGTTTGGAGAGTAACCTGGATGAAGTTAATTGTTTAACTGATAGCTGAAACTTGAGTGTTAATTAATTAATTAAATCTAAGGGTTAAATTCAAAGGGGTGGTAGTGTAATTGCATTAAACCCCACCTACCTCTCTCTCTTCTCTATTACCTAACTTCATTTAAATAGAATATATTGTACGAATAAATAATCAGAGAAATTTCGTTCATTATTGACTGAATTAAAGATAAATAAAAAATAATGCTATTAGTGAAGTTTGCTTAAAAAAAAAAAAAAAAAAAAAAACATTTTCTTTAATCACATTTTTTTTTTTTTTTAGGTATGAAGCAACAGATATGAATATCTACCGTTCAGCATTATCAGCCTGTGTTATCAGCGGTTTGCCAAATATTTATGATTATATTCATAAACATCGGGAACGTCTTTTAGAAGAGAAACGTCAAAAGATGTTGGCATTAGAGACTCAAAGAAACAACGGAAATAACGGTGAGTTAAATACTTTTCTTTTCTCTGTTGCATGCATTTAATCCGATGTTGAAATTTTATATTACTGTTTTGTTTAAAATAAAAAGAGAAAACGGACATTCGACACATAAAATCTGTACCAACTAGTCATACCAGATTTTTTTTTTTTTTTAAGTGAAAGAATATTTTTTATTGATTTTATTATTTAACTATTCTTTGGGCTTTGGTGTAGCGCGTAGCGTGCTGGCCTTTTATACCAAAGGTCGCGGGTTCGCATCCCGATTCCAGCGACAAAAATTTATTTAAATAGTATCGGCTACCAATTATCACTTTCTGGCTGCCTACATCCTAATCCTAATAATTTCCACTCAGCCATTGAATTTCTTCTATTTTAAATTTTTATTATAAATAAAATATATAGGTAAGAGAAAGTAAAAAGGATATATTTCTTCGTAATAGGAAATAATATTTAAATAAATAGGGACGGGGCCTAAATTCAACTTTCATTGCCGAAAGAGATCTTAATAAAATTAAAACAAAAAACTATTGATTACACGTCAAGATATATAATAAAGTAACTTAATTTTAAATACCTGACTCCCCTTTTAAAATAGAATCGTCCATCTCCTTCCCTTTTCAATACTTTGTATTAGAGAAGCCTAGGCACCCTCCCCTCATTTCATTTTTCATCATTTTGGCAATCCCCCTCTCTTCTCCTTCTTTCTCCCTCTCCAGCCAATCACAAGGGTTATATTCTTTGGCGCCATGGGGCCTCCTTAGAAAAGAACACTGATCTAGCCTAGTAGCTCAGTAGTGAGGCGACCTTTGTCTAGCGCTTAACCTATGTCAGTTTTGGCAAGAAACCCCGACGCCACCTCATTTGCTCTGCAGCCACCATTGGAGCTAGCAACCTCTCTCTCGCTCTCCTTGTTTTTCGAAGTTTTTACCGAGGTATTTCACTTCAAAATTACTAATTATTTATTAATTGTTCTCATTAATCATTTAATATTTATAATTTATAAAATAATTCAATAATTTCTGGAAATGTTTTTTTAAATACAAGACTTAAGTTATTTTCGGATACTAGATGACGCCTTCAAGCCCCATGTTCCCTTCTCAATATAAGAGTCTCACCTTATATGAATGCACATTGTCGATATTTTTCTATTTTTTTTACTCTGCATTTTAATTGATAATTATTTTTTTCTAGTAAGCTATATAAACAAATTATTTTACATAAAACTTAAAAATATCAATCAATCAGAATAAATGAATATTTTATATGAATTTATAATTAAAGTATAGTGAATCTTATTTCGTTCTTATCCGTACATGTTCACGTAGGCCTTCCATATATTGACTCTTTATATAAAACTTACGTTGTTAAATAATTGCAAAGTTGACCTCAGACACTGAGAAAATACAAAATCGCTCTAACACAAACGTTGCCTTTGATTGTTGCCTCGTTTAGGCTCAAAGAATTTTTAAATAATATTTTTATCACCAAAGAATATTAAAATTCGACAATGATAGCAAATCTTTCTCTATATTCCCTAAAAGTAAATTGTGGTGTGACTATTAGCAAATTCTCTATCTTTCTTTTATATCAGGCTTTCACCAATCTCCAAATTTAATAAAATTAATTAATAATTATATTTTAACACATAACCTTTTTTCAATTTTTTAAAAGCATTTTTTCTTAGTTTTTGTCTTTACTTCTCTTATCATCTCTTTCGAGTTTGAACCTGTTTTCTTAAAGAAATTATTCTATACCCTCCCTTTACTTTTAGAAAAAGGGCATTTCTATAATTATCCTTCTTGCTCAAGGTTAATTAATAAATTCAAATATGTCTTTTAAGCTTCTACTTTGTCTTTGGGCCTTATATTTAATATGACAATCTGGTATGACTGGTCGCACTATATTTTTTTTGTGTCGACATATATTTTGTTTCTACCAATTTTGAATAGCTTTTTTTTAAATATAAATTTTCTAGAATATTACAAAAGACAAAAAAATAAGAAAAGGAAATTTAAATAAAAAAATAACTAAAAAAACCCTCTTCCGAGGATAAAGATAGTCAAAGCAAAATATACATTTTGCCTTTAATTATCTAATTATAAAAATTAAAAAAAAAAAAAATGATTAAAAAAACATTGAGCAGTATAAACACTTCCAATTAACTAATTTTGCTCAAAAACTTTACAATAAAAAATCGAAACCGGTTTAATAATTTCAAATAAAGAGTTTTTTCTTAGTAAATAAGAACTGAAAAACAAAAATTGTGCACAATTTTATTTCAATTAAATTGAAGCCCTCACGGTTGACGATTCAGTTCCAAGTCTAGGCCATCTTCAAAGTCGCCTGCCAATAATTAAAGTTCAATTTTTACTTTCTCTTACCTCTGTTAATATGTATTGGATTCATGTCAAAATTCGATGTCGAGATTTTAACGGAAATACACGTTTTGAGGTCCCCTGAATACAAAAAGGTGTTTTTCGGGACATGGTCTGTCTGTCTGTCTGTGTTCAATTGTAAGCATGATGGAATTGAGCTATGAGGCTGAAATTTTATTTTACCTTCCCGGACACTCAAAATAAGCTTTTAAACAAAATAGGCCAAAAAGTACTAGTACTTTACTGATGTACTTTTTCAGTTTTTTTCGATTTTCTCAAAATTCGCTCTAACGATTTTGATTAAAATTCAAAAATCAATTATTTTTTAGATGCTCTTTCAAATGTATATTCTCATTTTTCTCTCAACATTGTTTGAAACACACTTTACTTTTATACTGTAAAAAAAAAAAAAAATATTCAATATGTTTCTTTTTAAAAATGATAATAAATTATTTTCATATTATTAAAACATGTTTTGTGAATAACACATAACGAGAAAGAGAGGGAGGGGGATATTGAATGAAATCAAACATCGCCCATCTACTTTTTTATTATTATTATTATATTCTTTTTTTTTTTAATAAAATGAGATAATTTGTAATCCGGGCAAAAAACTTTTTTTTTATTATGAAATGTGTTTAACGAACAGAGAGAGAGAGAGAGAGAGGGAGTTGATTTAAAATTAATTAAAATTTGTATTTATCCTTTTTTTTTTTTAAAGATAAAGGAAGAAATGAACGTTCGTTCTCTCTCGCATTTTACAGTCAATGCTTCTTTATTGATCTATCTTTTCTGTTTTCTCGCTCTATCTTTTTCAATGAATAATTTCCTTATCTTTAGAAACGAGGAATAAACAAATAACTTTGACTATGTCTAATTAAGTTTCAAAATTTGTTTAACAAAAAAATATAATAAAAAAACTTAAAAAAAAAAATGCTTTTATTTAAATTGAACTAAAAAGAGAGAAATAATTTAATTGTTCTTGTTAAAATTGTTGAATATTTATGACTTGAAATAAAAGCGTGTTGCGCTCATTGATATCTTAAGGAATTGTCTAAAGCCTTGGAATCCTCTCGAAGCGCATTACGCCTTTATTTCAAGTCACAAATATTCAACAATTTTAACAAGAACAATTAAATTATTTCTCTCTTTTTAGTTCAATTTAAATAAAAGCATTTTTTTCAAAGTTTTTTTTTATTATATTTTTATTTTAAACTATTTAGTCTTTTTTTTATTCTAAATACAGTATTAAAAAAAAGAAAGAGAAAGAAGCCTGAGGCTTCAAATCGAAATCTATGCTGAAAACACCATAGTTTTCGAGATATTTGCGAAAAACCATCTTCCCGCAACTTTACCGGTTTATTCCCGCCAAAGGCCCCGGTACTGGGAGTGCTGACTCTAGAGTATCTTTCCTTCACTAAAATGCAACCTATTCTGAAAATATTAGCCTTCAGAAAACTCTTGCCCATTTTTGTCGCCAGCTCTTGGACTAATAGGTCTGCCCTATAAAAAGGTTTCTCAGTTTACCAAAATATACAATTTTGTGGAAGCTTGTTGGTAGAGCTATTATTCATTGAAATTAGCAAGTTTTGGAAATGAGTTCATGAAAGTCGCCATCTTTATGTTAGCAAGCAAGTAGTTTTGGGACAGTATATGTTTGCAACAAGACAGTTTTGGAAATTGAATGAAATGCAACTAAGCACGGTTTGAATTTGTACTCGATTTTCAGTATTTGTTTTAAATAGGATTTATCAACTTTTTTCACTGGAAAACTATTTTCAAATGTATATTTATTTCAGTTGTGCCAACAACATGCAATTAAAATCTCAACTTTTCAAATTTTGTCAATTAGGCACTTTTGGAAATGGACGACTCATAAGTACAGTGAGGGACAATATTAAGTCCCACCCATGCGTTTTTTACTTGTGATTATTTCATTGTTTTTAAAATAAATATTATATATATTTTTAATGGAAACTTTCATGGTTCAAACCTAGAAAATTTCCAATAAAAATTTTCATTTTTTTTTATAAAAACATTGAAATAATCACAAGTAGGAAACGCATGGATGGGACTTAATATTGTCCCTCACTGTACGTCTATAAAAATAAAAAGCAAAAACAATGATATAAATTCTTTAAATATAATTTCAAAAAATGTCTTAATTGCATTTTTTTTTGAAGCGAGAATTTTTTTGAGAACGGCAACCTCTTTTTTGTGTCGGCAGTGGGGGGGGGGGGGGGGGGGGGGGTTAATTTCCAGTGAGGGTTGTGTCTGCTTAGTCGATTTCGAGTACCTCGGCTTAACTTAGTGAAACGTACAACTTCTCACTCTCTCTCTCTCGTAAGATAAAAAAAGCCTAAATAAAATTAAATTAAACTTGTGCTTTGCAAAAACCAGAAATTATAGGTTACTAGTCGCAAAGCCCGCCTTTGGCGGGCTTTCCGCCTAGCCAGGGGGCTACGCCCCCTGGACCCCTTTGCTCGCCTTCAGCGAGCAAGTTTATTTATAATTTGGGATATTTCTTGTTGCAATGCAAGTGTTAAGATGCTAAGGAAGGAGCCTGTGTCCGACTGGGCACAGCACAAAAGTGTCTGTTTATGACTGTTTAAAGGGTCAGTCACCTGCGTCCTCTCTCCGCTTTTCAACTGCTGCGTAGCCCCCACCCCCAGCCCATAGTCAGGTAGGAAGCTGGTTCACACAGCATAAAGGACGCTCTCTAATTTCTAGCCAACTTGTTGATTTTGTGTTCCCATATTGAAGAAATTTGATTATAATTAATTTTCCAAAACATTTAAGAGATTCAAATTATTACTACGTTACTCCCTGGTCCATGTACTATATGTGTACTTAATTTCAAATGAATTCATTGAAAATTGTGGATTTCTATAGAACATATACTATGGCAACATATAATATGGCGGCTACCTGGCTTTTAAGCCTTACGCATAGGCAACCATTTACACAAGTCTGTATATTTAGTTGCTTCAAAATGGACAAATCCCCTTCAGTCTTCTCTTAACAAAAAAAAATTGTAACAAAAGCCTGGTCAGGACAAGGGACTTGCCCTTTCTTTTGTTCTTAATACAAAAGATAGAAACCCTTTTAAAATAAAATTTTTACGTGACGTCTTACAAATCATGTGTCTATAGTGGTTTTAAATTAATTTTTGATTAAATGTAATATTTTATTCTTGTAATTTGTGCAAAATTATCTGGTTTTAAAATTTGAACCAAATTTCTACTGCGATTTTTAATAAAATTATAAGCTATTATAAGTAGGAATTTATTACATTTTGTGAAATGTTAATTTCTATTTGTTTAACATTTTGCACGCATTTTACAAGTAAAATATTTTTTTTTTTAATCTCTTAGAAGAATTGCTTTAATTTTTTCATAAGAGTAGTGCGCTCTTATGTTCAACATTTCAATATAGGCGCTCTTTATTTTATTCAAAGCGTTTCAGACAATTACTGAATATGGTTTATTAAAAATTACCACTCTCTTATCTAAAAGGAATCTTTTTCTATACATATAATGTGAGTGCCCGTCTTATTGGGAATTATACACATAGTGCAAGTGCACATGTGATCAAACCGGGATTTGTCAATAATAAAATTTTTTTCGCTTCATACAAAATTATATGGCTTCTGTGCCCAAGCTCAGAGATAAATTTTATCTCTGAATAAATAATATGAATGAATATATTCATTCATATTATTTATTAACATATTAGGAAAGAAAGTTTTATCAAAAATATATTAATAAGATACTAGTCTCGCCTAACCGGGGGGCTTGTTTCTTCTAACCCCTCCTCTCCTTGATTTCTTTTTTTCTACTTTTGCTAAATAATTTCATCTTTGAAAAAACATAACAATTTTATTTTTTAGTTTAATAATTTAATTTATTTAAATTTAAAAACTTTGCGATAGACACAACTCTTTTTTGGATTAATATAATTATTTTCATTTTATTTACATGTATTTTTTTTATTTTGATACAAGAAAAACAACTATTGCTAATAAAAATCTTTTTTTTTTTTTTTTTTTTATTTATTTATTTAAGATATTTTTTGGCATCTAAGGTCATTTCGACCCCGTTCTTATTTATTTCAAATGATTGGTAGCCAATTCAAATGAAACTTGAATTGAAATGAGAAGAGACTTGGCAACTATGGAGAAAAAATGGCAACACTGTATTACAAAGACATATGGAGAAAGAAATTTGAGCAAAAAAACCTTTCTGGGTTCAAAAAATGTATTTGTAACGAATAAAATTTTATTAAAAATTCACTTAGGAATTTGATTCAAAGATTAAAATCAGATGATTTTTTCCAATTAACAAAGATAAAATGTTAAAATTAATCAAAAACTATTAATTTTTTATAAAAATTTTTAATAAATCATTAAATGCATTTTTTCTCTTTTGTTATTTAAAACACAAAAGAAAAGGTTGTTTATACCTTCTTTTTAAATAAAATGGTTCGAGTCAAAAAGAAACCCTAGAAAGGTCCCTTGCCCTCTTCTTTTGTGTTTTAAATAACAAAAGAGAAAAAATGCATTTAATGATTTATTAAAAATTTTTATAAAAAATTAATAGTTTTTGATTAATTTTAACATTTTATCTTTGTTAATTGGAAAAAAATCATCTGATTTTAATCTTTGAATCAAATTCCTAAGTGAATTTTTAATAAAATTTTATTCGTTACAAATACATTTTTTGAAAGCAAAAAGGTTTTTTTGCTCAAATTTCCTTCTCCATATGTCTTTCTAATACAGTGTTGCCATTTTTTCTCCAAAGTTGCCAAGTCTCTTCTCATTTCAATTCAAGTTTCATTTGAATTGGCTACCAATCATTTGAAATAAATAAGAACGGAGTCTAAATGGCCTCCGATACCGAAAAAGGCCTTAAATTAAATAAAAAAATAAAGGGTCGGACTAAGCCGAGCTCAGAACTTTGCCCGCCCATTATTCAAAGAAATAACGCAACGCGTTTGTTTATTTGTTTTGATTTTGCTCTGTTGCTATGCACAATTTTTGAATTTAAATGATTTTTTAACAAATTTCTGACAAATTAGGATACAAATATTATATATCATTTTACTCGGGAGGAAGTCTAGTTTCTGAATATATAAAAAAAATTATAGGTTATGAAAGAAAAAAATATTGGCCCCCCCTCCAGAGCGCCCCCCTAATGGCCCGATGTTTACCAAAAGCTTTTCAGTTCATGACCTTTACCTCTATTTTATGTATGCAAAATTTCAAAACAATTGGGTGAATAGTTTTTGAGTTTTCGTTGACGAAAAAAATTACCACAGACACACAGACATCATTCCAAAAACTACTTAAATGGATTCAGGGGACCTCAAAACGCATTTTGCCAGCTTCAGAAAAATTTCGATTTTCTATTTAATTAATTTCGTTTAATATAAAATCGAGTGAAAAACAGATTTTAGTGGTGGAGGGGAGTAGGACCGATAGAATTTTCAATCATTTACACCAAAGAGAAGTCTAATTTTAAATTTTATTAAAATCGAGTGGAAAATAAATTGTAAGGGGGGGGGGGGGGGGCGATAGAATTTGTTGAGGTCTTAAATACCATTTTTTAATTAGTTACTCCCTAATGAAGCCTAATTTTAAATTTTATTAAAATCAATTGAAAAATAAAAGAAAATAATTTTAGGGGGGGGAGTCAAAAAAACTTTTTGAAACGTAGACTTTTATGAGGAGGAAGATTTTTTATATTCCATTTGAAAGATTTGCTAATGTATGTTTTCCTTTGGAACATTAGTGAGCCCCAGATAAGGGGGGTTCCCTACCCCTAATTTGACATAACTTAAAAGAATTAATAATATGTTAATTAAATGTATATTTTTATTTAAGCTTCAATTCTAATTTTATCACTAATTAATTTCTTCACAGATTAAAACAAAAATTTCTTAACTAAATTATATAAAAATATGAGAAACGTTATTAATAATATAAAAATATTTTAGAATTTATAAATATTTTTAAAATAAATAAATAATCTTTTTTAATGAAACAGAAGGGGCGAAGCTACTTTTAACGCAACTCATCCGACGGCCCAAAGGGTATTAAGAACAAAAGAAAGGGCAGGTCCCTTGTCCTGGCCAGGCTTTTGTTACAATTTTTTTTGTTAAGAGAAGACTGAAGGGGATTTGTCCATTTTGAAGCAACTAAATATACAGACTTGTGTAAATGGTTGCCTATGCGTAAGGCTCAAAAGCCAGGTAGCCGCCATATTGTCCAATATCTTTTCTCTTGATGGTACATACATATTTACATACATACATACATTTTTCCCATTTCATTTTTATATATATAGATTTAAGAAAAAAATATTGGCCCCCTTCTAGAGCCCCCCTAATGGTCCGATGTTTACTAAAAGCTTTTCAGTTCTTGGTCTTTACCCCTAGGTTATGTCTGCAAAATTTCAAAACAATTGGATGAATAGTTTTTGAGTTTTCGTTGATTTTTTATGGTTGGGCCTCGAAAGAAAATTACCACAGACATACACACAGACACACCCCAAAAACTACTTAATTAGATTCAGGGGACCTCAAAACGCATTTTGGCAGCCTCAGTTAAATTTCGATTTTTTTTTTACGATTACATTAACTTTACATACCCAACCTACGGTTGGTGGGCAAAGTTAAAAAGATAAACTAATATATACATATATAGAAGAGGACTCGTTAGATAAATAGGTTAATAAAAAGATTCCCTTTCCCCAGGGCACTATAAAGATTTTTATTGATTCCCTCGAGAGGCCATTAGCTTTCGATAAAGCTCTAATTTATTAAAATCAGTCGATTTTTTTTTTTTTTTTTGTTTAAAGAGCAATTTTTTTACCAAGCTACTAAAAGAACTATTGAACAAACTTTTGGCCTGCCCGTAGACTAATAATTGTCTTCATTAACGATCATCTAGAAAAATAATTGATTTATATTACCTTTAGCTGAAATCATTAGTATAGCCATATTTTGAGAAAATCGAAAATAAGTAAAATATATATCTGTAATGCACTAATACTCTTTGACTGATTTTATTCAAAATTTTCGTATTGCAAGCCTGCGGGTTACAGTCGGAGCCACAATTATTGAGGGAGTGCAGCCTTAAGCTTAGGCAATCAAAATGCTTAGCATTAAAAAAAGATGATTTATTTATTTGTAAAATATCGGTTTGGGTTGACTCAGCTCAAAGTTACACTCTCGAGCACATCAGGCACTTGTGGCATCGACTATATCTTTTTACTTAAGGTGCGCGTCTTGAAAAGCCGTTAGAAGACGATTCACTACCGAGTTACTCTAGGCGGCAAGAGATGGCGTTAGTTTTTCCCATAGATATTCCATTTCATTTGAAAGATTCCAGCTAATTAATTAAGGGTAGAAAATTAATTATTTTTTAACACAATGATTACTATTTTAATTATCTATAAGATATAGAGCGAATTTTTTTTTAAAATATCTTTTATTTAATGCGATTAATCTAAAAAAAAAAAATATTTTTCGAAACTCAAAAAAAGGGCTTCTCTAAGTTGTAGATATTTTAAATAGCTTTAATTAAAAAAAAATTTGAGGTCGATAGCTTCAAAATTGTGGCAACTGGAATCTCCCAAAATTAGCACCCCGAGACGCGCACAAATTTAAATTCTCATAGGACTTGTATATTTTTTACACATACTTTTTTAGACTCAAACGTGTATTTCCGTCAAAATTTCTACATCGAATTAAAAAAGTTTTTTAATCAGTCTTTCCATTTAAAATTTCCGATTTTTTTTTCTTGAAATATCTAACTTGTTATATATTTCTTCTCTTCTTAAAAAATCTAAGCCTCATTGAAATTGATCTCTTCAAAAAGTTTCGTTGATTAAAATTATTTTTTTTTTTTTTAGATTTTAATTATAAATGTTTCTTTTCCCGTAAAACAAATTGAACAACATATATTACTTTGAAATATCATTTTACATTAATCTATTTATTTTCTTGAGGTGAATTAATATACTAACATACAAGTATTAAGCGTCTTAAAACCCCGAGAGAAAATTAATATTTACAAATCTTTAACGATAAATAATTTTTAATTGCCTTTCAGAGATCTTAATCTCCGCTTTTCTTCTTATCAATTTTTTTCTTTCTTTAATCACACATAAATAATTGTAATTATTAAACAAACAAACACAAAAGAATTTATATTATTTTATCTTTTTAATAATCATTCGTTGCTTGCTCAAGTCCAGTTTGAAAATTCGCAATTTTTTTTTTACATACTCCTTGCACTAAAATTATAGATCTGTAACAACTTTTGGAGTAAATACGTCACTTGGAAGTAGTATATACTTTATTTAAAAAGTTTTTTCATAAATTTTGAAATTTTCAATTATTTTGACATATGAGTCTCACCCATCTTTTCAAACGCATTTTTCCCGAAAATAATCGATTATTTGCCCAATAATCGAAATAATTGTTTGATTATTTTGCTCAGCTCTAAATATATCTCGATACAAAAAACAATCTGTGACAGCACATCACATAACTTTCAAATACCGAATGTTAGAGATTTTTAAAAATAATGAAATAATTCATCGAAAAAATTTTTGATTATTTTTTTAAAATGTTCAAGTGGTTTTAGAAAAATATAACTATTGTATTTATTTAACAGTAAATAGAGAAGTTTAATATTATTTATAACATCCTGGGTATAACAAAAAATTGAAATATCTCTAGGTCTATATTATATGGAAATATTTCAATATTCTCATTGAAAGTTGATAAAGCTAATATTGACTCTGAATCTATATTTATTTTGTTGAATAAAAACCAAACAAATAATAAACGATTCGTATTCATAAAATAATTAAAACTTTTTTAGCACTGATTTTCAAATAATAAATTTTTTTTTTTTTCGATAGACAGAGAGAGAGATTTATCGACATTATTGTATATTTGAAATTTAAAATCAAAAATGAAAATAAAAATTTAAATTAATATTTAATTCAAAACGCTCCTCTCTTTTAAAATTTCGCATTTTTTTCGGTTGTCATTAAATTTATTTTTCTATAAGAAAATTTATTACTACTTGGAATTAGGTATATCTAATCTTTTGCGAGACAAAAGTACAATAATAATAATAATATTAATATTATTAATTATTATTATTATAGATTATTATAGTTGCGTGGAAAGGAGTCAGCCAAGGAAAATAAAAAACAAATTTATTCTGTCGACGTTTCGTACGCCCCTCGCGCTCTTCCTCGGGACAGTATAAGTGTCAAATACCACTATTACAGACAAGGACGGATACAGGGGGTAAGGGGGTAATTACCCCCCCCCCCCCGAGATTTAAAAAAATACCTATTTTTGGTTCCGCGGATGAAAAAAATGTAAGATTTAGCCTCTCTAAAAAAAAAAAAAAGGTAAAATATTTTTCCGTGCGGGAAAAATTTTCGGTTCCGTGAACGGAACATGGGAAAAATTTAGGTTCCGCGTACGGCACATGAAAAATTTTTTGGTTCCGCGGGTGGAAAAAATTTTGTCTCTCTAAAAAAAAAAGGTAAAATATTTTTACGGGCGGGGAAAATTTTTGGTTCCGCGAACGGCACAAAAAAATTTTTGGTTCCGCGAAAAACAAAATTTTTTCGTAGAAAAATATTTGAGAACAGCCCCCCCCCGAAAAAAAATTTCTATATACGCCCCTGGTGCTGTGCGACGAGTCACACCAGATTACCCCCCCCCCCGAGAAACACCTCTGGATCCGCCCTTGATTACAGATGGTAGTGACAAGATAGTCGGTTGACATTATTAGACAATCCCAACAAACATTAACAATGTATTCGTTGAAAGACTTAACAATGATCTTAATATCAATGATGAATGATCATTGTTGTCTTTTAACGAATACATTGTTAATGTTTGTTGATATTGTCTAATAATGTCAACCGACTATCTTGTCACTACCATCTGTAATATTTGACACTTATACAGTCCCGAGGAAGAGCGCGACGGGCGCTCGAAACGTCGACAGAATAAATTTGTTTTTTATTTTCCTTGGCTGATTCCTTTCCACGCAACTATAGTTAATACTCACAGCCAGTATAATAATTAATAATAATAATTTATTGAAAGTACTTTTGTTGTTGGAGAGAGGTACATATGAATTAACATATACACAGGGGCGGATTAAAGGGGGGGGGGCGAGGGGGCGATCGCCCCCCCCGAGAAGAAATTCACAATGTTATAAAAACTAGTAATCTAAAGAAATTATGATTTCTGGGCTTTAATTTCAATTGAATTTGTTACCAATCAATTTAAATAAATAGGAAAGGGGTCTAAATGGCCATAGATGCCCACAAAGTCCTTAAATAAAAAAAAATAAATAAAAAAAAAAAAAACCGCCCCCCCGACAAAATTGCATTAATCCGCCACTGCATATACATACTACAAAAATCATTCGTTGATTATAAATGATCTTGTTCTCATTACAGCGCCTTCAAAAGTATAATACTGTACTTTGGGTTGAACAATAGTTTTTTTTGGCATATTTTGCTAGAAAAAATAATTATAGCAGCCCCTATAATTTATTATTTGTGAGGATTCGCTTACTCCTAGTTATCCGAACTAAGATTGGCAATTTTTACTTCCTTTTCACCCCCTCATTTCTCCATCAATCTTCAGGCCGTGCGACTGTCCAGCTTGTTTAGGCTGAACGCAGCAAAAACGTTTTCGGACAAAACATTTTGTTCGATGATGTCGAATCAGTGACGGCGCTAGCTTATTCTCAGTGGGGGGGGCAGGAGTGGGGCAAACTTGTCAACAGGGGGGGGCAGTCAATAAATATATAGGCTACATCAACAGAGAAACAAAAAATCTAGTGTGATAGTTACACCAGATTTTAGTGTCGACCTTAGGAACTGACAGAAGTTTCAAATTCGGCCAGTTTCGGCCAAATTTCAGCCGAAACTTCGTCCTGCCCGAAACCTGAGTTTGAAAAGATGGAATTATTTATGCGCGTACACTAAAAAAAACGTCGAGTGAAATTCGCACTTAAAA
This sequence comes from Euborellia annulipes, assembly GCA_023213315.1. NCBI lineage: Eukaryota > Metazoa > Arthropoda > Insecta > Dermaptera > Anisolabididae > Euborellia > Euborellia annulipes. Next base: position 6,176 of record JAKCPI010003845.1, on the reverse strand, counting down.
AACAGGCCAAATGATTTTCGCAAGAGGGAAAAATGGAAATTTTACTAAAAATAAAAGATGAATTTTATATAGGAAATTTTAAGAAAAATTTTAAAACAAGTTTCGATTTCGGTCGAAACTCAAATTGAAGCCAAAATTCGGTTTCGGCTGAAAATCTTGTTTCGGTCGGACTCTAGTCGACATAGGCGTATATTTAGTTTCCAACAGTATGGAACATTAGAATTCAAGATGTAAAATGTATAAACATGAGAAATTGTTACTATGGCAACCATTTCTCTTTCCTATAAAGTACAAGAGTAAAGTGTGCTTCAAAAGATTCCAAGGGCAAAAGGAAAATATGCATTTTAAAGAGGATCTAAAAAATATCACACCACAGGCACTGAACCTTACCGAATTTCGTACAGGGAAATATTTTCAGTTTTGGTTGGCAGGCTTCCTCACTATCTCCTAAGAAGTATGAAAGCCCAGAAATGTTTCTGTAAGATATTGGCTATGCGCAGAATTTCTCAAAATCAGTAACAATTTCTTATAAATCACTTGAGCTTGATTCATAGCTGGTGGATTTACACTTGTACTCGAAGAAGAAAATTTTTATTTAGTCTCTATTTATTTCAATTCGATTGTTAAAGTTTTTTTTTTTTTATAAAAAAACATTCACACTTTTTTCTCATTCACACTCACACTCACACACACATTCACACTGTCTTTTCGGCAGCTCAGGCCATATAAGATATTTACGATAACCGTTATTTATGAATTTATATATATTAGGGTCCAGGCTGGTATCCAGATGGCTTAAATAAAATCATCGGACTGCCTGGGGTCCGAACCCGCGACGTTTGGTATATGAGGTTAGCACGCTAACCTCTACACCACGCCCCGTGGGCGATTGTTAAAGTTATCGGATATATTTACTTGTCAAAAACTTGAGAGTAACTAAATTTATTTATTAAAATAAAGAATAAAAAAAAATAATTTCTTTTTTACGCTGTAATAAAAAGCTTAAAAAATTTACATTTTTTTAAGGAAAAGTAAATAATTTTAGAAATTTTTTTGTATTTGGTTTTCGAGCTGTTTCGGGGGGGGCATCCAGGGGGCAGAGGTCCTTGCCGGGGGGCGCATGCCCCCCTAGCCCCCCGTAGCGCCGTCACTGTGTCGAATCATGTCCGAATGTGTTTTGTCTCTTCGGTGTGCGTTGACCAATAGAAAAAACAGTTTTAGGCAAAAACGTTTTGTTCGAAAACGTTTTCACTCGTTCGGTGTGCGTTCAGCCTTATTCTCTCAGTTGTTTATGTTTATGGAATAATAAATAAATCACAAATGAAAAACAAAGATATAGATAATTATTTAATTAATTAATTAACAATTACAAGCAGAAGTAGGTTTTATTTATTTATTGGCCTTCGGCATTTGTATGCTATTTTGGCCAAACAGAAGTAGGTTGTCGAGTAAAATTTGTAGCATGGGTAGATTCAAACATCCAGGTTCTAATCAATTAACAGAGGTCAAGGGTTCGCATCCCGTCGCAGGCGAGAAATTTATTTCAATTGAAATAAATAGGAACGGGGTCTAAATGGGCTCAGATGCCGAAAAAGACCTTGAACAAAATTAAAAAAAAAAAAAAAAATTAACAAGTATGATGTGTGGACTTTATATTGTACGAATTTTTTTTTTAATAAAATTTACTTACTATTATTAGACTCGGTATATATTCTTTAAACGGTGACACTTACCTGAAAAAGAAAAAAAAATTATTAATTTTATTCTGAAAAAATAATAAGTATATAACAGGGGTCGGCAACCTTTTTTCGGACGGCGGGCCATTTTAAAAATAAAATTTTTTATACCGCACTATTCAAATGTACCTTAAATAGCGCTTTTATATAATATACGTGTATAAATATTATTAAAAATAAATATAGAAAAAATTTATTATTGGTGCTTAGGCAGACCGCGCAAAAAGGTTGCCGACCCCTGGTAAATAATAATAATAAAAAAAATTTCTTAAACGGCAGTCAATCTAACTACTTGATAATTTTGATTTGATATTTTTTAGAAAAACTCTTAGTAAAATATCAAATTGATTTTTTGAAATTTTTGTGATTATTTGTAAATGTTAGAAAAATCCGAAATAAATTTCCCTTAAGAACGAATTGCTAAATGCCAATTCAACTCTATTTTCTTAACCTCACTCATCCGGATTCTCAAATATCCGGACGCTCTGACGACTGAGAAGAAAATTAGTGGCTTCCAATTTGTATTTGATTAACCGGATAGGCCAATTAGTCTAGATAATCGAGTTGTTACTGTATTATAAAAATGAATCACCATTACATTTTAATTACAGGTTCTAATAGAAGAGCGTCGCCAGGGGTTGGGGTTGGAACACAACCATCCGGGATTTTCTCCGATGACGACACCGACATCGAAGATGATACTTTTTAAACACACATACTCTCTTCTCCATTTCCGAAGAAACCTACTCAAATGCACATGATTTAAAAATTGCCTACAAACCCTTTTTAGATTTAAATAAACACATATCTATAATAAATAAAATATAAAAAAAATTGTGTGTATTTATTTTTATATTTCTAAGAACATGACAACTTTAATTTAAGAATTTTTTGACAATTCAATTGTAAAACTCGTTAAAGTAGTAATTTCCCCGGCGTTAATAATAAATATTTCCCTAAAACAAGATTGAAAATCTTGACTTGAGATTAGAATTTAGTATAGCTATCTACTTCTCTCTTTCTATCTCTCTAGCAGCAAATGGGACAGCAGCAGATATGACGCCTTGGGATCCATTTCATCCTCAAGACAAGAGACATCTATAAATATTTAGACCCTCTTCCATTCTCTGTTGGTGGCTATTTCCTCAAAATCCCTCTGGCAAACAACAGAATATTTGTCTTAATACAATCTACTTTTTATTTAAATATGAACAAAAACAACAATGCAATAAGGGTGATTTTGATGTCACGAAAAGTTAACTCTTTTAGAAAAATATTCGATATATTTATCATTAGAAAAATATAAATGAACAAAATTTTATGAATATATAATTCTTTTAATCTTAAAATACTTAAAGATTCAGGTAAATAAAAATATTTTATAATCGAATTAATAATATATTAATAAAACCATTAAGAATGAAAAATTGTAAGGGCCTAAAGAATAATGCCATATATGAGAAGAAAATATACTAAAAAAAAAAAAGTCAAATTTAAGATGAGTAAAATATACGCTCCTGCCATCTATTAAAAGAAAATACAATTAAAATTATTGAAAACCAAATTTATGGGAAATGAAAAAATAGCTTACTGCCATCTATTAAAAGAAAATACAATTAAAATTATTGAAAACCAAATTTATGGGAAATGAAAAATAGCTTACTGCCATCTATTAAAAGAAAATACAATTAAAATTATTGAAAACCAAATTTATGGGAAATGAAAAATAGCCCCCCCCATCTCTTGAAAAAAAAAATACTAAAATTATGTTCGTAACACTTCGAAATGAAAAATAGCTTACTGCCATCTATTAAAAGAAAATACAATTAAAATTATTGAAAACCAAATTTATGGGAAATGAAAAATAGCCTACTGCCATCTCTTGGAAGAAAATATACTAAAATTATGTTCAGTACACTTCGAAATGAAAAATAGCTACCCCCATTCTTTAAAAGAAAATACAATTAAAATTATTGAAAACCAAATTTATGGGAAATGAAAAATAGCCTACTGCCATCTCTTGGAGAAAAATATACTAAAATTATGTTCGGTACACTTCGGTGTATTTCGGAAATATTCGGGATATGGCGACCGCGGTATCCTTTTATAAGGAAGGTATATACTGGGATCAATTAGTATCTCACCGGCTGGCGGTGAGTGAACATGGGGGGGGGATATATGCTTGTTTAGTATCCATTTATCAATAAAAAAAATACTAAGATTTTAATAGCCTAGAGGAATTCTTGAATTAATATGAATACATGTATGATTAATAGGGAATAGGGAAGGGAAAAGTGGGAAATTGGAGATCTGGGAATAATTATGGGCGTATGTGTTATATGAGAGATGTTGACAGGTCGACGGTCAGTAACCCACCCACTCCGCCCTAAATAGATACATTTCTTTTATAATATATTTACTACACGAAGCTATCGTCGCCGCCCGGCCGAAAATACCCGAAGCTTCCCGAAGCATTTTAATTCTACTTATTATTGGAAGATGGCAGCATAATCTAATTATTTTATTATAAAAGAGATGTATCTGTTTAGGGTGGAGTGGGTGGGTTATTGACTGTCGACCAGTCAACATCTAACACAATCGCCCATAATAATCCCAGACTCTTCCCCTTAAGACCAATAATTCATTTAAAATGACAAATAATTCCATGTATTCATAATAATTCAAGAATTCCTGTAGGTTATTAAAATCTTAGTAATTTTTAATTTTTTTTTTTTTTTTTATTATTATTGATAAATAATGGATACTAAACTAGTATACCCCCTCATGTTCACTCACTGCCGGCCAGTGAGATACTAATTGATCTCAGTATATATCCTTCCTTATAACATGATACCGCGGTCTCCATATCCCGAATATTTCCGAAATACACCGAAGTGTTTTTTTTTTTTTTTTTTTTTTTACACCGAAGTGTACCGAACATAATTCCAATAATTTTTAGTATATTTTTCTCCAAGAGATGGCAGTAGGCTATTTTTACTTCCCATAAATTTAGTTTCCAATAATTTTTTATTGTATTTTCGTTTAATAGATGGCAGTAGCGTATATTTTACTTACCATGAATTTGACTTACCAATATTTGTTAGGACATTTTCCTCTCATAGACGGCAGGAGGCTGTATTTTAATCGTTCTAAATATAATTTCCCAATAATTTTTTTAATATAATATCCTCTAATATCATCTTCTATATCTATTATACAGAAGAATATACAGCACTGTTATATAAAAACAAAATAGAGTATGCTTGTCGGTCTGTCCGATTAATTTAAATAATCAAATCTTTCAAATGAAAAATAAAAATTCTTCCTCCCTAAAATTCTTCGCTTTTTCGGCTCTTCAACCCCCCCCCCCCCCAAAATTCTATTTTTTTTTTTTTTCCCCTCAATTTTAATAAAATTTAAGATGACGCTTTCCCTCGGGTGTAAATAATTGAAAAATGATATTCCACACCCCGGAAAGTTCTATCGAACCTACTCCACCTTCTCTAAAATTTATTTTCACTCGATTTTAATAAAATTTAAAATGACGCTTCCCCAAGGTGTAATTAATTGAAAAAATGATATTCCACACCTCGGAAAGTTCTATCGAACCTACTCCACCTTCTCTAAAATTTATTTTTAACTCGATTTTAATAAAATTTAAGATGACGCTTTCCTCGGGTGTAAATAATTGAAAAATGATATTCCACACCTCGGAAAGTTCTATCGAACCTACTCCACCTCTCTAAAATTTATTTTTAACTCGATTTTAATAAAATTTAAGATGACGCTTTCCCCGGGTGTAAATAATTGAAAAATGATATTCCACACCTCGGAAAGTTCTATCGAACCTACTCCACCTTCTCTAAAATTTATTTTTAACTCGATTTTAATAAAATTTAAGATGACGCTTTCCTCGGGTGTAAATAATTGAAAAATGATATTCCACACCTCGGAAAGTTCTATCGAACCTACTCCACCTTCTCTAAAATTTATTTTTAACTCGATTTTAATAAAATTTAAGATGACGCTTTCCTCGGGTGTAAATAATTGAAAAATGATATTCCACACCTCGGAAAATTCTATCGAACCTACTCCACCTTCTCTAAAATTTATTATTCACTCGATTTTAATAAAATTTAAAATGACGCTTTCCCATGGGGTAAATAAATGAAAATTGATATTCTTCCACACCTCGGAAAGTTTTATCGAACCTATTCCACCTCCTAAAAATAACTCAATTTTAATAAAATTTAAAATGACCCTTCCCCAAGGTGTAAATAATTTCAAAATCATATTCCACACATTTTCAGAGCTCGAGGCGAGAATAAATGAAAATTAAAATTCCACCAATCCCCGACTACGGGGCCTGTTGCGAGACCAAAAATCGTAAGCTCCAAAGCCTCCCCGACCGGAATGGGAGATCGCATGAAACATTAGCCA